>PVIH01009990.1:0-22855 GCA_004025045.1 Sigmodon hispidus | reverse complement strand
TTCCTACTATGTAAAGAAAGCAGTCAATGTTTTTTTCTTTCACTTCCTACATCTCATCCTATCCAGGGTGGAATTGCATTAGATGAACACTGGTTAGAGACAATCACATCAAGTGATGGTATTTCTGTCCTAGCTCAGCAAGTGGGAGGCTGGAGGTTCATAGCCAAGCCATCTATCTTGACTTGACTTTGGTGACATAGTAACATCCTTCAGTTTTATGTAGCTCATGTACAAGGACTCAGTTCTAGTACAAAGTTCTTATTTGGCCACTTTGTAGAGACTGGCCTTGGTCCAGTTGCTTAGCAGTGCTCTGCCTCAATTTTCTCAACAGGAGAAGAAAAACCATACATAGATCTCATAAGAGTTTTTATAGATTAATTAAGAGAAGGGTTCTGAAGGGCTTAAATATCATGTAGCATATAGTGAGCATTCGGTGATTGTATGCGGTTATTGCTAGGCTATTCCTTCATCCTTTCTGATAGTAGTAATTTTCTGTGTGCCTGGTGGGTGTCTTTAGCCAACCACTTTGCTAAGAGACTGATTGGGTAAGTAATGATTTGGAACAATCAGTACTGGAGGCAGGTTTAGGAAGGAGAGTCTGACTGATTGCTGTTGTGTTATTTTTCTTTCTTTTATGACCCATAACCAATACTTACTGGAGCAATATGTATTCACAAATTGCAGGTCTAGGGAGTTGGAAGCAAAGTTGCTATTTAAAGGCTTCTCACAGTGTCTAGATTGGCATTTTGTGGTTGCTACACAGCAATAAATGTTGGATAAGGGTCCAGGTAATTAGTGAGGTCTGTCTTGGTGTCTCAGACCTAGTCTAGGTATTGAAACTAGATCATGCCAGTTAAAAGAATGAAAAGCCATTTTTATCTTGGAATGACTACTGGGCCAGTCAGATCTAACAAAGGTACCTGTAACTGAAGTAGTGATTTTTACAAAGTTAGAGTTTTCCTGTATCTGCGATAATTTCTACTCAATAATATTCTAAAAACATTGACTTAAATATAAAGCAATTAAATATGAAATTATTGAGGCAATCATTCATTTAGGGGTATTCTGAGAGGGAATGATTCATGGAAATGTGTTTTCCAAGCATTATCCTGCTTAGTTAATGGTGTTATGCTGTTAACAAGTAATTGAAGAAAGCTTGGAATTTGTAGGGTATGTAGAAAGAATAGATAGTTCTAAAAGAAAAAAAAAAGAATGGATAATGAAAAGTGTGACAAAGGCAGAATCCACAGCATTAGCAAATACTCTGGGTAGGAGGCTGTCAGTGGGTAAGAGGCAGGGGGTTATCACATCTGCCAAGTGAGGAGATACATGGCCTCCATTTTTCATGGTATTTATTTTCATTTATAAGGTATTAGTAAGACATGAGGATTTTATGCAGAAGAAATGAGTATCAAATGGAAACATGAAACTGCCAACATCTGACTTCACTTTAACTTAAAGAATGACAATTTTATATGATTGCTCTAATACCTTAAAACCATTCATTCTCTCACGTGTGCAGCAGACAGGAAGAACAGGTTGTAGACAAAAATCTCTTTGCAAAAATGAAACTCTGTTGGTGATGATACAATGAACATTTTGGATAAAGAAACAATAGTGAGTTTTAATTATAAAGAGAGAGAGAGAGAAAGAGAGAGACACAGAGAGATAGAGACAGAAACAGACAAGTAAATATAATTTCTTTCCATCTTTTAATATTTTACATATTCAAAAATTGCAGTGATTACTTTTTGCATTGCCCTTTAGGTTTGAAAATATGATAATTTAGATACCTCTTAAGTTTCTTGACTCAAAGACTCCCACAAAAAGAAAGGACTATTCTCAGATAATAACAGATATCTTCTTGGTTTCCTAGGCTAGAATTGGTATGTTGTACTTAATAGATTATTGTCAACATATGTGGAAAAACAACATTCAGATTTTGCTTTTTAAAAATGTTCTTTCTTTAGACTGGGAAAGTATTATAGCCTTAAAGAATCAAATCATCAGAAAGTAATTTTGCTATTTAATACACTGAGAAGAGGAAAAGTTTATTTTTATTTGAAAGGGTTTGAAAGGCCTTATACTCAGAATCCTTTGTTCACTATCTAAAAATAAATACACAATTAATAAGATGGCAGTATGTAACTGGAAAACATACAGCCAACCACTTGCTTTATAATTCAAAAATTCTCCATGATTTCTGTTTGGAACTAAGAAACATTGGATTTATTAAATCTCTAACTTATTCACTTCTTTAGTATAGTTGGCATACAAAACAATGATGAGTCATGAACTGACATACATCTACTGAAGTGAAATAGTGTTACAGCTATATGAGAGAAAAGAATATCCATGTTTGTATGGTTGAAAGAATAGTACACCTAGAAAATGGGGATTGTATTGGTAATTGATGTTTATTTTATTAATGATGATTTGGGCTTATTTACAGAAATTAATTGAAATACATATAGATGTTCCAACTATTATAGTATTAAGAATGAAGCTAGGGAAGACCCCTTCCCCAGACTGTCATCAGCAGTAAAATCTACTATATCCCAACTTTTGACATCTTTTCAACAAGATGGAAAAAAAGTGGAGTTGTATGGTATATGGCAAAAGTAGGTATATGGCATATATACCTATTAGTTTCTACTTTTACCCATCGAAAGTATAAGTAGAGAGAAAGATAATAATTCACTGAATTATCTCTGTTATAGAAATGGCTTCCTCCTTCTCATGGAAAATAGGATTTTGTTACATTGTCCTAACCAGTAATTGCTAAGGAAACACAACACTGGGTTTGTTTATAAAACCAAATATCCTTGGTAATCAATGCTAGGGCCAGAAAGATGGCATGGAGTCTAAGAGTGCTTGCTGTTTATGCAGAGTACCCAAGATCAGTTCTCGGCACCCACACTCCAGATATAGGAAATCCAATACCCTTTTCTGACTTTTGTCAACACCTGTACATACTGAACATAAACACACGTAGGCACAACACATACATAAAGAATAAATAAACTAAGTGATAATTAATTACTTCTTTTAAAATTTATTAAAAATAGGCTTGATGATTTATATTCAAAACAAGTAAGCCAGAAATGGATGTATCCACGTACATGTGATGATTTTTTAAACTTGTTTTAGTACAAATGAATGGGAAATGGATAATCTCTGGGATACCTGTCACCCAAATAGAGTTCCAAACCTTTGCCCCTTCCTGATTTTGCTAAGAAGATACATAGCATGCTCTTTATTTTGGGATGCCACATCTCAAACATGGTGGGCCAAACTTGGGGACTTTCTGGAAACTAAAAGAGCAATATAACTACCCAGTTTTCTTCATCTCTGATTCATAATCTTTACAGCACGATATTATCTGTTACATGCCTTATGTCTAACTGTTCAGCTTCACCAGCATATATGTTTCCGGAAGTTAGATCCATTTGGACATTCTGTTTTATCCTTCATGGCCTCTGGCTTAGAGATTTAAAAAAAATCCAAAAATTCCATAAAAGGGAACAATGGGAAGGGGTAAGAAAAAAACCAAATCATTAGAAACAAAGGAGAGTGAAAGAGAGAAAAAATAATCTTGGGGGATGTTCTAAGACAGGAACAGGTACTGCACTAAGAAAAAGTGCAGAAACAGAAAATGCTTACTGAGTGGTGCCTTCTTAGGTCCTCTGGCTGTCCTGGGTGTTATTTCTTTCTATACACTTGCTCTTCTCCTTCTTTCTTGCTCTCCCCGTGAACAGTCTGACAGGGCTATAGCAGACGTTAGCTCAAAAGGACATTCCTATAGGTCCTGGTCTAGGAAAGCCATGTAGCATGAGACTCCCTATTTCTTCATCAACAGAAATAGAAAGTGGAATCCTGATTGGGACTAGAGGGCAGCCTTGCTTTATAGAGCCCAAATCAAACCCAGATGATGAGCACCAGCTCTCTCTCTTTCTCTCTCTCTCTCTCTCTCTCTCTCTCTCTCTCTCTGTGTGTGTGTGTGTGTGTGTGTGTAGGGGGGTGCATGTGTGGGGGGGAGCATATGCATGTGTGGGGAGTGTATGTGTGTGTATGTGTGTGTGTGTATGTGTGTGGGAGGGTGTGATTCTCTGAGAGCTCAGAGAAGACAAGCAACATGGTAAAGAAATACTTTTTGATTTATCAACAATCTTATAGTAAACTTTCTCACCATTCCCCCAAAGAATGGCAGTTTTCCCTTGCAATCCTTTGAAAGTATTGGTCATTGATGGAGACATTCTGTCTCCTGCATCCATTTGGAAAAAGAAACAATGAGTCCTGGGCTATGAAATGCCCCTGTGTGTGAGAGGTAGATTTGCTGAAAAACAGATGACATTCTGCTAGCTCCATGCTACAGAGGACACAAGAAAAATGACTTGGTTAAAGCAATAAACAAGTCTACAGTGAAACATGGATTCTTAAAAGGGCCAAGTCAGATAAATCTGATTTCTCACTTTTCTTCCTAACTCACTTTGCTTGCATTTCCCTCCCCTTTCCTTACATCATGTCTAGCCTCTTCCTTTTAGTACATTCTCTCCCCTCCCCGCTTCAAAGCCACCTTTGCCCATTCTATTTTCCTGCAATTACATTTCTTTATCTCTCTCAGTTTCTTACTTTGTATATCCTGTGACTAGTGATAACTGATTTGCCAGCTTCCATATCTATCAAAAAACCAAGACTAAGAGCCTGGGCAGTAAAGGAGGAGGCTTCCCTACCTTTTAACCAGTTTTACCCATAATATGGATCATCATGATTCCTTGTTATATTTTATTTCTGAATTATGGTCTAACAGAATTCATTAAGTCTACAATCAAGGAGATGAAACATATTTTTAAAGCAAGGACCTGACATAAAACTTACCAATCTAATGAAAGACTACCATGTCTTGGCTTCTCTGTCCTTTTCTATTTATTTCTTACAAGGTTCCTGACATGGATATTAACGATATTCATTTGGTAATGTGTCCCCAAAAAGACATCATTTAATCTGGTTGGCAGTGGTGTCCTACTAAGGACAGTGTAGGAAAGAGATTTCAAGGTTGCTCTGCCTCATGTTGAGATGCATTTCAAAAGAAGAGACCTTTGCTGGATAAGATCTCTTAGGAAGGTTTCCCACTGAAAGATGACATTTATTTTTCAGTGTTATTTAAATTTTTTTATAATACCCAAGAATCTAAGAAGAGACATATCTTTCACATTCTTAAGGGAAAAGAGAGCAGCTCTTCAGATATAATAATTCCAGTTTTCGTTTTCTTGTTCTTCCTGTTTCTGCTGCTCTGTTTGCCCCATTTGTTCTGGTTCCTTCATCCTTTCCTTTCTCTATGCACTAACACCATCATTAATCAAAGGCTCTAAACTTGTTTTCTTATTAAATTTTAAAAGGAGGTTTATAAGTTAAAATTGTTTTGAGCAGATTTTTTTCTATGCCAAAACTCTTCTCAAATTCTTTATTACCATACAGACATCTATCCTTTCCAGATTTGGCTGGAGACACCTGCTCCTCATGCTGGTAGTCAGCATGAGCTTGGTGGCTAGAGGTCCCTGCAATGAAAGATATAATGGGACATTATTTTAATAAATCCAAGATAGTGTGAAAAATCATTCTGTCTCCAGAAAGGTGAGACCAAGTGTTCATTCTAGATGGACAGTGAGAAGCTATTTGTAATAAGGATGCCATGAAGAGATACTAGGTAGAAGAGACTTTGCTGAATCAAATGACTCTAGAAAAGACAGAAAAGGATGGATCAGGTGGATCTCAATAAGGCAGATCTCCAGTTATCTGCCTGGGAATCTGTAGTCTGGGGCTGTGTTCCTTCTCATGTTTTCTAGGCATTAGACGTTCTTCAGGCATCTCCATTCACTCCACAAAACTTCATATAAATAAGTCTCTACTGTTATAAGTGATGCCATTTCACTTGGGTTTTATTGTTGTCATTCCTTCACTATTTTCTCTGCCTCAATCGAAGGGTGACCTATGCTTATTGGCACATATGTATCCCTTGTTCTATACTTTCACTAGCTAGTCACCAAATTCTTTCCCCCTAGCTGTATTCAGATGCTATATGCTAATGTTGAGATTGTTGTTAACCAGAGATTTCCCCTGAAGGACAAAGTAAGTATTCTTCAGACAACATATAGAAAGCTGCTGAAAAATAATATACAAATGAAGTTTGCTACAGTTCTGCAGAACCCTTCATCCCACCTTGCCACTTGACCAAACTTTGAGCTTCCTTTAATACTCTCTCCTTTTTTTTTTTTTTAATCTCACTAGAGTGCTTTTCTTTAAAATCCTTAATTATTATCTCCCATCATTACCTCTTTTCTCTCCCCATTCTGGAGTTCTATGCATGACCAGGAGCAAAGGCAGAAAATGGGAATAGACTCTAGGCTCCTGTAGGGCAGGGAGCAAGGCCTGAAGAGAGGCCTCACAGTCAGCTGGGATTCACATTAGCTGAGAAGAGCAAGGATGTTAGTTCCAGGGCTATGGATTTCTCTATTACAGCAGGGCAGAGAACACAAAGAGAGAATGAAGCAGAAATAAGTGTCCTTGTGTGTGCTCCTTTTTATTCTTTGTCCCCAGCACTAGCCAACAATCTTGATTCTGAACACTTGACACTCTTTACACATTTTCTCTCCCTTTATCCTCTTCCTGTTTTGGTTCAGTGTCCATTTTATTAAGGATAAAGTTTAGATTTAAGGTTAAAAAAAATCTAAATGCAAAAAACACAAAAACAAAGATGACACTTGACTTTTCATGGTGTTCTCTTTCCTTTCTCTGAATAAAGCACTAGGCAGTTTATGCATTGGAGGATATGACTGACTTTTAAGCAAGCACATGAAAAAACAATGAGCTAAGATTTGAAATTAATTATGTATTTGGAAGGAAAAGAACTTTACACTATGTAAGTACCAAAGTGCCCCCTCCCTTTTTGTGTTTTGAGATTCTACTTTACTGGATTTTGCAACCACTTCATCGAATCAATCAGAGTCTGTAAGGAATGAAATCGGATTTTCTTTAAAACACTTATCCTACCATTTTAGTGAGTTGATAATTTTCAAAAAACAAATAAATATATCTTAAGATTTAAAACCTTATCTGTAAAATGAGGATGGTCACAGTATCCTTAGGTGGACGGTACTATAGTGATTGGTAATCTAACTTTTATTGTATGCTGAAAAGTTTTCAATAGTGTATCTGCTTCCTGAGATGATGATATGTAAATCTAAACGATGTCCATTGCCTTTTGGAAGAGCTTCCCTTTTCTTCATATAGGTTTGGCTCTCCTGAATTTAGTGTTTTTAATGTCATAGACAAGCCTATTAGAGTTGATATTAGGCCTTGAGAGCAAAGAATTAAAAAAAAAGAACCAAAAACAAAAACCATATGTCTATGGTAATTACTTATTTTCCTATGAGTCTGTCTGGAAACTTCCTCAAAATCTTGGCTTTTTAATTTTTAAACTAAGATGTAGACAGTCAATATAAACTGCATCTGTTCTCAAAACTTGATTCCTCCACGTTTTGCTTTTTGCTTCTTTGTTATGTTGTCCACCGTTACCAAGCAAAAGCTAAACCTTGATGTGGTATGCGCCTCAGACAATGGTAAAAACCAAGTTACACAAAGAAAATGTAAGTTTCCTTGTTGAAAAAAGCACCCCTATGTTTTACGGTCCTCAGAGACAACCCTTGTGATGTAGCAAACTTTCTATCACTTTGGGAAAAAAATGCAAGATTTTTGTGGCTTTCAATATGGATTCAGAATGATAGTCCATATAGTCTGAGTAAAATTCCATCTTGTGCAACTGGAAGCTGAAGGAGCATGCTACGAAACATTTTACAATTTGCAAAACCTTGGGTCAGTATATAATCTTAATAGTGGGAATAAAATTAAGCTATTTGCTTATATTTTACACTAGCTAAATGTTATTGTGCTCTAGAGTATTTTAAGATCATTATATCCCTAGGGATTCTAGGATATAATTGACTTCTAAATAAACACATGAAAAAATGGTCAGCAAAGTTTATATCCTTAAGAACATAATGAACTGTAAGGGTTAGTAGTACACCTCTGGCTTTAAATATCTGAATGAATTGTTACAATGATAGAAAAGGAAAAATACTAGAGCTTGTCTACACTTCAGCAAACGAGAAGTACAGAAGAAAAAAATAAAAGCCTAAATGGTAGAGATGAAAGAAGTGAAAACATGGGATATATTTTGTGATTGAAATGGTTCTAATGTGATTTTCTATCTGCAAGGGAAAAAAAGGATAGAAAATGAAGCTTGGATCTGAAAAGCACTTACAACTGTGCCATGCAGAGCAGAATCCAGATTCTTGCATCCAAGCAAGCCAGGAGCCTTGCAAGGTGTGTAGCTCCAGGTCTGAGAGTTCCAATGATCTCTTCTGCCTTTCATATGAACATTCACACACACACACACACACACACACACACACACACGCACACGCACACGCACACGCACACACAGAGGCATCTTTAAATATGGATAAAGAAAAAGATAAAACAGAAATTTTAAAAAGTAAGTTGTGAAGGTATGTCTCATATTTGCCCTAGTAACTAGAGTTTGAGACTCACTCCAACCTCAGGAACACAATTTCCTTCAGATATTACTAAACTTTAGATGAAATAATTAGCTTTGTGCAAACTGGTATGAAAACTTGGTTAATAAACTTTTGTCTGTTCATACAACAGGCATAATAAGGGTTAAATAACCTTAAAAGTAAACTAGAATTAGAAGCAAATACAGCAATTAATCATGAGAAAAGGTGTGCTGAAAGACATAGTGATGCTTTGCTTTGTGGCAATAATGAGAAAGAGATACACTAACTTTAGGTAAAGTAGATGGAGATCTGTGTGGTTTCTCTCTCACCAGTAGAGGTTTTATTACTTATCTGACAAGGACAAGGCAAAGGCAAATATTTTGAAGTCGGAGTTTGGTACAATGATGCTTGCAATATTTCTGTAGTCCAAGTTTTTTTAACCTGATGTTTACTATAGAATTTATATAAAGTAAAATCAAGCACTGCCTTTTCAAAATCCGTGAAAAGATTACAGCTCTTTTTCCTCTCCCATTATAGTGCCAAATTAATCAAAACAAAAAATTCTAGTTGTCTCATAGTACAGAGGCACTTCCTCCATTTAAATGACTATGAGTTTTATGATTTCACCTGTATGCAAATTTGATCTTTGATACATCAAAGGAATTTGAAACTTTCAAGTAGGACCATCATTCTTTGTCAAATGTTCTTTCAAATATAGTGATAATAAATAACTCTTAATTTGTTCCTTTACTTAGGATAGAGATCCTACTACTTGGTTAATTTGCTGTATTTTGGGTTTAAGAACATCTACACATATTTGAATTTTAAATACTTTTTTGGAGGGTTTCTAGAAATTATGAATTATTCTAAATTTTGACTAAACAGCCACTAGAGATCAATGTTCCAAAGATCAGCTCTGGTGTTCAAAATACGTAGCTATATTAAATTTCACATATCAAACCATTAACACACCTTTTTAATCTATTCTGTCTAACTACCAAGGTATACACTTACACAGTTTCCAATATTAAAGGAAAAGAAGTAATTCTCCCTCAAAGCAATCAGAGAAGAAAAAAATTGCTTATTTGCAAAAAACATTTGTACTTCCTCTCCACCTTCTTTTTATTCTTTAAATACCGAGGCACAGCCTGTAACTTGTACTTCTCTGAATTTTCTTCAGTAATTGAAGTCTTGAGGTGGTTAAAACTACCTTTACTTTGAACTTCATGAGCTTCCTACTGAATTTTCAGAGCTGCATGAGCATCATTACAGAAGATACCTAGGAAGAATCTTTAATTAGGTATGTTCATCTGATCAAGAAAGTGGTCACATGACATGTAAGAATAATCCTTTCCACTCTTCCATGTCAGTGTGCAGTAGGCTGTAGTTAAGGTGGGTAGAATACAACAGTAGACTGGCAACTTATTATGGAACTGCAGTTTGATCCACAAAAAAAGAATCTAAAAATTGTAGAAATATTACATTTATTTTTTTGCTACAGTCTTTGTTATATATAGATCCATCTAATTTTTGATTTAATGCCATCTTTTTTATAAATTTACCATAAGTTAGCAATAATCTGTTTATAGTAGTTTACTCATTCAATCACTCCTTCCAAAATTATAGCTTCCACACTTTTAAAGCATAACTTTTCATCGAATATTTCACACAACTTAAATAGTTATTTGATAAAATGTTTAATTTAAAAAATCTAAGCAACATCTGAACAATATACTCATGCATAAGTGTTTTGACATCTACCACTGAGTTACTCAAATATACACCTCAGATACATCTTACCACAATCAATCAAATTCTTCAACACTGCACAGAGAAAGTAAGCCTCTCCAGCTGCCTATTCAAGTGCACTTACAGCACAAAAAGCCTTAGATATGGGTATGATCAAAGGGGAAAACAATATATTAAAATTTTGAAAATTGCATTACAACAGATTCCCTCCATTTACAAAACAAAATATATTAATACTTATTCACTATGCATTCAAAAGCTATACATTCATACATACACACACACCATAGTCCATCTAGAAAATATATCACATCCATAAAACAGTACGAAAAATAAGATGCTGGGGAGACATGAGACATGTGTTTAGCCTTTTCCTGGGAGAGAATGCACTAACTGACAGACTGGGGCCAAGTGGAATGATGATGTGAGCACAGCAGGAAAAAAGACCATGTGGAGGCATGCAGCTGTGTTTAGTGTCTTTGCAGCTCATAAAACAGTGGACTCCTATTGGTGGCCAATGGACTCTCACCAGTAGCATAGGTAAAATGGCAACATCTTCTGTGAAGTTGCTCACCTGCTACCTGTGTTCTTGCTTTAGATCCACACTTAGAGAACACAAGGACACCTTGATATTCTAAGACTGTTTTTATGCTGACACTTTCAAGGAAATGATAAAAGTTAGCCCTACATGTAAATACTTCAAAACATCCTTAGAGGTCAAAGAGAAGCAATGAAATCAGTGTTGTTGGTCTCCTGAGTAACAAAGATTTGCTTACGGTCCAATCTCCATCTCAGGCTGACCTCACATAAGGAAAGCAAAAGAGGTTTACCATTTGTTATGTTCTCTACGCACAGGAAATCTCCTACCTTTACTATTTGCACTGACAGCTTCATTAACAAACTCAGCTGTGGTGACCTAATATTGCTTTCCAAATTTTAAATTTCTCAAGTATTTCCCCCAATGAAGAAACAACAGAGAAAGACAGCACTCTATGTCCCATATCTGAGAAACATCTTTGTAATGTACTCCTTCCCAACTCATCTGTTACAACCAGGTCATTGTAATATCAGGTCAGTTTTACTTCTAAATCAGTTCCCCAAGGCAATGAATATGTCTCTGCTCACCACTTATTTAAATTTCTGCAACTTCTGATTATTACTATGGTCATGCATTGCCTGCTCACTTTTGCCATCTTTAGTCAGGTTTCCAACAGCAGCCTGCCTCTTAATGCACAACATGAAGCATGTCATTGCTGAGAGGTAAAAGTTAATTTTCCCAAGATAGATCCAAAGGCCTTTTGCAAAGCTCCATGGAAATTGACTATAAGTTGAGTTTAAGGCCCTGAGCTTAATGCAATCAATCTTGACCAATCAGAAGCCTATAGCTGCAGGCTCTTTTCATGTCAAAGAATCAGCCATGGCTTTCTGAAGCAGAAATGCAATGAGGAGACTTCTGTGACTTACTATATACATCTTATGCTTATGAATCCATATCAAGCACAAGAAGGCTGCAGCTGCACACAGCTATCAGCACTGGGTTAGGTCTTGAGCCAACCTTATGTCTTATAATACTGATGCTGTATTTCTATTCATATAGTGATCCTCTCATCAAGTCTTCAAGGACCCATAGTCAAGAACCCAGGTTCCTCCTGTAGTCTGGCTCTGTGGACTACTCCACTATACAATGGTATATATTAACTGTTTTTGTCTTTGATCACTAAGATTGAAAATAACCTGTAAATGGACTTGGAAGTTTCAGTGTCCTAATGTGCATGGCAACAACTGAGTTGAACAAACAAAACAAACTTCAGAGATAGTGTATTCATTCTTAAAAAAAGTGCCATAGAGGCCAGCAAGATTGCTCCTGGAGTAAAGATGTTTGCAGCGCATAGCAGATTATCTGAATTAAACCTTTGGAACTCAATAAAAGATGGAAGGACAGAACTGATTGCACAAAGGAAAATGATCGTAAGATCTCTTCTTCTGTGTATATGGCATATGTTCCCATTCACCTGCAAACACAATAATAGTGAATATAACATTTCTTAATTAAAACTCCTAATATTGTAATAATGGCCTGCCAGAGAAAGATGTGTCCACTGGTACAATAGCAAAGCGACTATGCAGATAATCTACTGCTTTCTGGATTAGATTTGAGTTCTGCTACACAGGAGGGAATTCATGCACAATACTACAAGCATGGTCAAACTCCATGGTTATGAGACCTACAGGTACTAGAAGAGATCCTATCAATAATATTTTGCCAAATAATCATGCTGTCAAACTCCCTTCTAAATATATATGCAGTGTGCAGTGGCTAGCGTAGAGACTCATAACTTTTTAAGTGCTGAGAATAAGTGAACATGAGTTATTAGGTGTAGACAGAACATATATATCAATGATCCATAACTCCAGTCTCAGGGAACATTGTAAAAGAAGAAGCAGAAAGAATGTAAGAGTAAAGGATTGGGAGGAATGCTGGGGAAGGGGAACCCCTACACAAAGGGTGTGGCATGGGGGCTAGAGGCAACGGGTAGGAAATGCATTGCAAAGAGGCATGAAACCATACACATATGTTAATCAATTAGTTAGAAATGTGAAAACCATAGTATGTACCATGGCCTCCAAAGCCCACCACGGTATTTCCTGTCTCTAGCTGTTGGATCACTTTGCATCACTTACCCAGTCCCTTCTAATAAATGCTTCTCTTTTTATGTTTCAGAAATACGCTAAAACTTCTTCTATGGGAATTTCAAACTCTAAGCATTTTTGATAGAACATTCTCTTTGCTTTACTTGCCAACTGATTATATAGTCCACATCCAAATGGAAGCACTCTGGAATCTTTCATAGACTCATAAGTGAAGTTACCAGACAAACTAAATAGGGGGTTTATCTAATTCTTCCATTTTTTAGCTTTTATTCTTAATTACAATTTAAACCTTAAAGAGAAAAAGAATTTCAGAATGCTAAAACTAAGAGGTACAGAAAAAAATGATTATGTCAAAATTATAATTTTCTAAATATACATTCTTACAAAATCGAACAAAAATAATTTTTAGATCAGTTCTTGTTTCTTTTCCCATACTGATGATTATCCTTCATAATACTTGACATGGGTACAAAAATGACATATGATAATTTTACAAAATTAGAAAAATCAATAAAATACTATTGCAAATTCTACCATGTATTCATCTATATAGTTTTTTTGGTGTGCATTTAATAAAATACAATTCCTTTATCACAAAAACTATGCTAGTTTATCACTGGCAACATGAAGCAAGACAAAAGTAGACAGAGTAAGTAAGCAGTATTATGGGTCCAGACTATGGGCAAAGGACAGAAGGTGAGCTGCAATTAGAAAGGGAAGCCAAGACATCAATTACTTGGCTGGTCTTCACGAAAGAAATTGGTCTGCTGAGACACTAAAAGAATTTTGTTTTCCCATTTTTAAAGAAGACATCGGGGAGCTCCTCATTTGCTAAATGTCTTAGGAAACAGGCAAGACAAACAGATGAGAATTATTATATCAAGTGGTGGTTAATGTGCAAGATGTTCGACACCTAATAGATAAACGAGACGTGAAAAAGTCTCCAGGACCAGATGGCTCTTCTTATGTCCTTTCAAATGTAATATTTTCCTCTCTGAAACAGAGATGAAGCTTGAAAATGGATGGGGGCTTGTCTAACTGCTAGCAGCTGAGGAAAGAATAAAGCACATTTCTGAAGCTGCCATCTTTTTTACCAATATTGCATTAAAAAAACAAAGGCTCAATAGAAGTGTCAACTCCTATCAAAATCTTCTGTGACTTTCATAACCATAAAATTCATACTGAAAATAAACTAAAATACTTCTCCACATAGTGGATGCCTAGTTACACAATGCTGTCAGTCCATTGGAAATCCTTCCAGTACATTTGCAATCAGATACAAGGCTACTTTAAAACATGCACACACACACGAAGGATTTATATTTTTCTTCATCTTTTAATATGAGGTTATTCAATTATAGTTCTCATATTTCCAGCCAGAAGAGGTCTGGACAGCTGGCTGAGTGAGTCATTGTGAGTGTTCTGGGAGACAGGCCTGACACTCATTTGTTCTTTGCTTATGGGGATCTATTAATGAACCCTCCATCTTGCTCTCACTGTCCCCTACAGCCATGATGCATTTGTAGAAAACACAGATTTACATAGCATAAAGACTTCTGTCAATAGTGGTTATTCATCTTCCTGGTATTGGAATAAGGAAAGAAGGACTAGAGGAAGAAACATAAAATTATTTTACTTATTTACTATAAAACATAGTGTTGCAAGTTGCTTGTTTGTTTATTTCATGCTTTTTCTGATCTTGGGTTGTTATTCATAATGGTGAAGCTTAATCTTCAATGGCAAGCTGATGGTATTAGCCAACTGTTCTGGAACCATAATCTTATTGTAACTGGAGTCTTTAAAATACACATATTCTTAACAAATGGACATGCTTAGTTTTCCTTTGACTCCTGAAGCTGCCATCTTTTTACCAATATTGCATTAAAAAACAAAGGCCCATTCAGAAAGGTCAAAGTGTCAGGTGTGTCTCCCAGAACACTGTACACAAATATTATATAGTGCCTCTCTTGTGGTAAATGCTGGCTATTCTGAATCCCTCCTGTTCATTGAGCTCATGGTTTGAAATGGCACAAGACGAGGCACATTGATGGCATTGGGAAGGTGGGTGAAATATTTCTAGAGCAGATCACACTAGGTCTAATGCCTATTCTAACATGGGATAGGGTTTATTTGTTCATTTGTCTGTTTGTTTTCCAGGTGAACAATTTCATAGCTTACAACAGTATGTGGTAGAGAGAAAAGGGAATAGATGGATAAAAACTTGAGCAAGAAAAGCAGGAGCAACTTCTTGAACCTGAGTATGTTTCTGTGAGGCCCATGAAGAGTAGCTACCAGGATGCTATCATCTAGCTGTCTGTGAATTGTGCCACCTGGAGGTATGCAGGACAATAATTCTTCAAAGGAGACATTTCTTCACTCAGTATGGCCTTAAGCATTCTTTTAACTTAGGAAGAGCAAGTTGCCTTTTGCCTCTTCTTTAATATGCTGAATGTGGTGTACACCTACCATTTGACAACAGAAACAATAAAGGTATTCTCATCTCAAGAACAAAACCCTCTCTATCTGGAATATCAAACTTATAAACTCCTCCGATATAAACATTTTCCTTGAGAGGGACATTCACTAATTATCACTATAATTACCACCTGATGACATGATGCTAGTCCACATTCCTTTTCATCATTTTTAACCCAGCTGCCTAGTGGCTGCTGTGGGTGAAGGAGGTGAAATGGTTTAGTGGGAATGAGTGATCAATGAAAGAAAAATATAGAAAAACTAATGTTTTCATATTACATTGTGTCCATGACCAGTCCTTTGAGGAATCCACATTAGACCTTATTTACAGTTTTATTTTCATAACTTTCCCCTTTGTTCCTTCCATATCCTTGTTTCCAGCACTGTAGGCTCTTCTGTGTTTTTCTTTAGGTAGTCCCAACCCTTCCCTGTCCCTGTAAACATTTATTTTGATACAAGATATGTCTATGGTATCACAATTGTCTTGGAGCTTGCTATGTAGGCCACGATGGCTTTGAATTTACAGAGATACTCCAGCCTCTCCTAGTGCTGGGATTAAAGGTGTACTGCATCATGCCCATTTATATTAGATTATTAATTATGCCTTCACAATTTTTTAAAAAAAATTATGTGAAGAGGTTTACATTCCCAATGAAGATAATAATTACTGTGCTCTTTCCATAGAGCCTTACTACTTGGTATTAAGGTAAGCAGCTCCATGTCTTGCCTCCATATTCTTTAGGTAACTGCTTCTTTTTCAAGTTCCAAATAAGTGCTATGTCCACTGAAGTTCCCATGCCATATTCATGTCAACTCTTTATTTTGGAATTCCCTTCTCTATTAAATAGTCAATGAGCCTATTCAGTCTCTATCATCTCTGAATGCTTAAGAGCTGGCATGCAGGGTTCTCTACATCCTACATAGTTCAACGTCACAGATGTTTTAAGAATTCAGATTTTCACTCTTTACTATTAATTATCATTTGCTATCATCTCATTCTACATAGCAATATTTCAAATTCATTAGAATAAAGTTCTTATCTTAGTCTTGGCAATGTATCTACATTGTTTCTCATCTAATACTCTCATTGAACAGTAAACAATCAGCTAATTAATTAACAAAATTAGGTTTATGTGAAAGTTTATTATACCAATATTAAATTTGATAAGAAATAAAGATAAGCTATTATGGAAGTAAAATTTCTTTCAATATGGGATAATTTACATGTAGTAAGAAGCAGACAATTGATTAAGCCATCATCTTGTATGATGAACATTCAGGCTTTTAGAAATGCTGAGAAGAGTATAGTGGGATTTGTCCCTCCTACTGGTTTAATTAAAAACTGATTGGCCAGAAGGCAGACAGGAAGTGTGGGTGGGGCTACCAAACTAAGAAAGCTCTGGGAACAGGAAGAGCAGAGCAGAGAAGCCACTGGAGACACCAGCGGAGATGCCAGCAGACACAGAAGAAGGAAGACATATATGCTGCTCTGAGAAAAGGTACCTAGCCACATGGCTAAACAGATTAATGGAAATAGAATGAGTAAAGATGAAAGAGTTAGCTAGCGATATGTCTGAGCCATAGGTCAATCAGTATAAAATTAATGTAAGTGTCTGTGTGATTCTGTAGGTCTGCTGGTCTGCCAACTGACAGGCCAGAAACCTCATACAACATCCTAGGACATAAGAAATAATGGCTTTATATCTGAACAATCAAGAGACCTAAGGGAATTAAGTAGAAAAATATAACTGTTAAAAATAGAAATGTAAAATAAAAAAGCAGAAAGATAATGTGTCTGATTGGTCAGTCATGAAAGCGAATAAAACCGAATTGTGCTGACTAGGTGGTAAATGTTCTGAATTCCCTTTGTCTCTGATTCATCCTCCTCACAGATTCTGTAGAAAAGGTTTTTATTGGATACCTTTGCAGTGTTCAGAACAATGGGCACAAAGTAATGAGAAAGATACTCTTTCTGTCTGAGCCCTATAGTTTGTTAGAAAAGCATCCCTGAATAGGAAAACACACTCTTTTCAATATATTTTAATCTTCTTTTTCACAACACTAAAGAGAAAATTTATTTGTTACATAGATAACACAAAGCTTTGTTGGTATATTTATTTTATAATTTTTAGTGAAGAGGAAATTTAGTGATACAATTTACAAACCCATGACTTTAGTAATTAGGACCCAAATAGTATAAAATATAGAAATAAGGTCTCTTTAGATTTTTCAATGGCACTTAACAACTTGTTCATTTACATACATGCATTTTAAATTTAAACATCATGACATCCTGTAAAGCAAGCATTTGGACCTCTACAGAATCATCCAACACATCACCTACATGGTAACTAGTTAAGCATAGAAACTATATACCCTAGTGTCCATGAGGAAAATTTCAGATCTGAGAGTTCATCTCCTGGTGTCATGGTCGATTGCCCCTATTTGTAATGTCTTAAGACTCAAAATTAAAATAAATTTTGCCTTGACTGGGCAGAGTTTGTAACTGACATTCTCTATAGTCCAAAAATGTGTCAATAGAGTTCAATGTTTATCACTAATGGCAAGGAAAGCACAAATTGTTGGTTTCTCACATGAGAAGAGACACACACATACACGCACTACCATGGTCACACAAGGGTTTATTTAAGAGAGTTCCCAGGTGGGTACAGAACAGAAAGGCAGGACAGAAGGAGAGAACAGAGCGACCAAAACGTGGCATCTCTTTTTTAAGAGAATGGGTTTGCACAGGTTTACGTAGTTATGTTTAGGGCGTGCCTTTGTGTGAGGTGTATCCCACCAGAGCCATGTTATCTCAACCACGTGTAGTGCCAGGAATACTTACACAAGTATTTTAAGCTTATCTTTTAAGAATTTTTTAGCACTTTGTTGTATTTTAATACTAATTAAGAGAAAGAGTTGAGTCTGTTTGTAAGAATCTTGGAGTTTAAGACAAATTCTCAGTGTTGTCTAATGTTAGTGTTTTTATTCAAAACTCACTTTTCCAACAGAGTTGAAAATAGGCTATTTTTACCCTGTCTATTAGTTAATAGATATACCTGGCTCATAGAATGCTAAAGAAGCTAAATTTTTGCATTGTTTGAGTCACAGCCATTTTCACAAATGTGGAGAGAAAATGATTACTGAAGCAAATCCTGGAAACACACAATCAGGTTACTACTACATGACCTCATTTTGTATCTAATCTAGAATTTAAAAAACCGAAAAGAAATTTAGAGGTCACAAGTACTATCTTCATATGTTTGAAGAAAATTTTGTGTGAAGAAGGCAAATTATGTATTAAAAACTTAATGATAATGAGCTTTCCTTACTCCAAGTGTTCTTGAGTAGTGTGGAAATTATGGATGACCTTGGCTTTCACTGCAGTCAGGACACCTTATTCTACCTGTGTAAGTGGGGATGGCAGTGGCAGAGGTCAGAAAAGTACTTATATGGAGAGAGGTCAAGGTGACTTTTAAATCAAATGCCAATAACCATTTCTTAGCAATAGTTTATTATCATTCCAGCTACTCAAAAGTATACATTCCCTATAGTCAGTTTAATAATCTATGAGGGTCCAAACAACAAACTGCATATAACAATATTTTTAAATAATGTATGCTTGCTATTATCTTTGAATAATATCTTTGAATTAAATTTGAAACTTCTACTACAGTGTCTCAATAACTTTCTTCTTCAATAAAATCTTCACCTCCTCAATTTCATTATTGATTATGCTTGATATGTGACCTGATGCACCTCTCTCCCCCAAAAACAAAGCCCTATACTATTCTTTTTATTCAGGTGAGAAATTTGATTGACAAGAACAATCATGTCATTGACCAATAGCACATTATTGATTTACTTTCTTAAAATTGCATTAACATGCAGTGCTATCTTCATTTTCTACTACAATGTGTAAATGTATGTTTCTAAGAAAGAAATGGCAAGGAAAAAAAGGCCCACACCTACAGCCATTGTCAATAACAGATACAGATATAGACCATGATTAGCTAAGGTCAGGATGCAGAGAACATGAGTTAGGTTTGTGTGTACCTCAAGGACACTGCTAAATTGAAGTAAATGGCTTCAGTCAAATCATACAGACCACCAGACTTGGCTCTGCAAGCAATTACTTACTGCTTGAAAGCCAGCTCACATAAAGATAACATTTAGAATCTTAAACAGATTTGATTTTTAATATATAAAAAAAGCTTAAGAACATTTTATTAAGTTGAAGGCAAAGGAAATGCTACTTAAATGCATATCTTTGGAGCACTGTAGATATGGAAATTATGTCCACAGAGTCATGGAGCATTTTGATCAAAGGTTTAAATTTAGTTCACCTTGTGTAGCATCTTTAAAACACTGTTTTGCAGAGAAAGATAATAGAATAAGATTTTTTTAAAAAAAATTAAGAATGAGTACTGAAACATATGTAGGTATCAAGGCAAAATGGAACTAAGTCATGGGATCCTGGATTATAATCAGTATGTCATTCAGAGTGGCAAATATATGCCAATTATATAAGAGAGGAGAAAATAAAGAAGGACATGGGAACTGGGAAAACTGAGGCCTAATTGAAAGTCTATGTCTTCATAATCTGATTGTATGTAAGTGAACAAAACTCACTCTAATTTTATATATGCCAAAACTCTCAACTAACTGAGTTTCAGAGTTTCCACAGTGCAGTGTTTTTCAAATATAAGTTATTTTTCTTTGATTAGAAGATCTCACTGCCTGAAAATAATAAAATAATGATTGGGCCCATTCATCTATCAACTAGAGTCTATTGGACACTGTTGCTCCTGACTGGCAGAACATAAGAGGGACACTGTTCAAACTACCCAGACTAAAAATCTTGTGTCCTTCTAAGAATGACAGACAGCAAATAATCTCATATAACAGTCTTGGTTACTTTTCTGGGTCATGTGACTAAATACCCAACAAGAAGGAACTGCAGAAGTGGTTAAATGAGGTGCTTGGTCCCCTGGGGTAGAGCACAGGGGTAGAATGTATTTAAGATACAAATGCTTATTTTGGCTCACAGTTTCAAGAGTTTCCCATCATTGTGGAGTTCATGTCAGCAGCAGCATGAGATAGTTTGCTCACATTTAGGAAGCAGATTTTGGGACTGGAAAGAAGAATATTTACAATAGAATACTTTCATGTTTCCAAGGGTTCCCCATTTACTAGTGAGCTTTCATGTCCAAAACTTTGGATAGTCTTCTAAAACATCAAAAGGAACAAAGGGTCCCAAAGCATGGAATCTGCAGGAGGGCTTTCCTCATCTCAGCTACAGCAAAACAGAAATTTGTTTTCCTTAATACTAATGACAGACTTCAAAGTGAATAAGGAGGGTAGGAAAAAAATCAGAAGAGAAGGCTTTGCTGTGCTATCATAGTGAGTGATTGATATAGAAGTAACTCATCAATAAAATGAAAGCCCACTGATCAGAAATTATCACTGTCTAAGTTATGAAGAATTTTTAGACCTGGAAAAAGGAATAAAGGTCATGATTGAAATGGGAGGTCAGGAGGAAGATGGAGAGGACATGATACTTCTATCGAAATTACCATGAACATTTACTAAGAAATGCCACCATGCCTTTATTTTCTGTGACATGGTGTTTCCACCATTTGCATTGGAAAGTGAGTAGGAATGACTGCCTTTTCCCCTTTAAACACTCTTCGGAAATAGGTGCTTGTCAGACTTCTGATGCTTCCATGATTCGGTTTCCATAATCAGACAACGTCTGGAAGCAAACAGGACTTAACGGGGCATTTTTAGTCCTACTTGGTAATACCTATTTCAAGAGAAGAGTAAGACAGTGTTGATATCTTAAAATAAGAATCAATATGAAAAGCATAACATAAACTGTTGTTTCTAATGATGACATTTATAAAATTAAGAACAGGAAGTTGTATCAAAAAGTTTAGCTAAAAGTCAATAATGGGTTCTCTAATAACTGGCTTGGTTGAGGTATCTACTAGCAGTGGAAGAAAGGAACAGAGAGAGTTAACTCTATAAGGATGAACTACAAGAATGCTGAAGGTAAAAAAAAAAAAAATACAAGCTCCTAATTGAACGATAAAGGTGAAGGAAGAAGGCAAATTAGTTTTGTTTAGCTAAGAAGCTTAATGAAATAAGGTTGGGGATATGTTCTTGTTTTTCTATGTACATTTAGTAGTTATACAAACTATCAAAAAGACAGTCAAAGAGTAGAAGCAAATGGGTCTGTCCAGCCTTTCTCAAGAGAAAACTATGGGATGTTACTGCAGTGATGACAGAGGAATTAAAAGTCTATGGAGTTTTCGAGAATTAAATTTAAGTTCACCCGGTAGTTTGCTTTGCCATTCTGCTATTTGCCAGTATCAGTTAATGACATTCTAAGAAAGACTCACACTTTTTTCTGCCTATAGCATTTTCCTGGCCAGAAAAGCATTTGGAGCCATTTGGAATAGTACACTTTTAAGACCTCACAGCAGTGAAAAAGTCATCTGTGCAGCTGTGCAGCTGGGGTATCTGTCAAGTGAAGCCTATTGAATCAGTCCAAGAAAATTAATATTTTCCCCAATTTATTTCTAACTAGGTATTTATAATTAAAGTACTTAGCTCATTCTGATTCCATAATCAATGCCAAATTTTTAATTGAAATGTATCTAACTTGCCCTAAATGGTAGTTAAACATACATTCAGACTTTTAAGAGACCAGGGTTGCCTGGCCCTTGTAGAATTTTAACAATACATATAACCTTGAATTTCATAAAAGACATGGAAATTACAAACATCCCCCAGTGGTTCTATTTTGTTTTTATAAAACTCAGATATAAAATAGAATATAAGCAAAAATATTCTACAGCCATACACATTTCATTTTTATTGCCTGCCCTTTTGTAGTCCCCTCACTTAATGGCCTTCCTTCATGTAAATGCCTTTTAGATAAAAACTTGTGAAGCAATATTTGCCTAAAAATTGTTTAGAGAACTTGGCTAACATTCTTTTCAGAACTTCATGTTTTAGGAAAACATTTTATGGTTATAAAATGTAGGCAAATGCCACAAATAAGTTTCATTTACTACCAAGGTAATATTTACACCAAATAGAGTATTTTCCCACTGTCTTCCTCTCCTTATAACCCTTTTAACCAGTATATAATGAAGAAATTATAATGACCTAATATTCACTGCTTTGCATAAGCTGAGTATATCCAAATCCTAAAATAAGTTATAATCATTACCTAAGAGAATCAAAGAAGGATAGGAAAAAAAAAAAAAAAAAAAAAAACAAAGTGAAGAAGCAAATGGATAGGAGGTCTCTCTGTGTCTCTGTAATCCTTCCTGCTACTAGACAGTTGAAGGGACCTGCCTGAGATTTCACTGAAAGGGATGCTTCAGAGATGA
>PVIH01009989.1:0-78596 GCA_004025045.1 Sigmodon hispidus | reverse complement strand
GTTCATAGCAGCATTATTTGTAATAGCAAGAACCTGGAAACAACCTAGATGTCCCTCAACTGAAGAATGGATTAACAAACTGTGGTACATCTACACAATGGAATACTACTCAGCAGTAAGAAAAAATGATATCCTAAAATTCACAGGCAAATGGATGGATTTGGAGAATATCCTCCTGAGCGAGGTATCACAATCTCAGTGAGATAAGCAGGGGATGTACTCACTCACTAGTGGTCTCTAAACAAACAAACAAGAAAAAAAGCCAAACATGCCCAAGAGACAAACCACAACCACTGAACAGCTTGGGATCAAAAACACCCTGGACTGACCCTTCGAACCCCACTCCAACTATAGGAACACCAGACTCACTCTTCAGGGAGGGGGGGACAAAACTGGATTTGGCCAGGAGTGGAGACTTATCCGAGCATTATTGGGTCAGTGGGCCCATAGGACTGTCTGCTCCCTGCCCAGGGAGGGGATGGGGAGTTGCAGAGAAGCTTTCATTGCTTTTGATTGAATAATCTGGTGTCATTCTCATGGGTCTTCCTTTATAAGTAAGTTGGCCCTTTTTCCTTTGCTGCTCTGAAAATATTTTCTTTGTTCTATATGTTTTGTGGCTTGCTTATTATGTGATGAGCAGACTTTTGGGGGTCATATCTATTTTGTGTTCTGTATGCTTCTTGTATCTTTATAGGCATTTCCTTCTTTAAGTTAGGAAAGTTTTCTTCTATGATTTTATTGAGTATATTATCTGTGCCTTTGAACTGGTATTCTTCTTCTTTTATTCCTATTATTCTCAGGTTTGGTCTTTTCTTGGTGTCCTAAATTTCCTGAACGTTTTGTGTTATTGTTTTTTTGGTTTTCATATGCTCTTTGACTGATGTATCTATTCCTGCCATTGAGTCTTCCACTTCTGAGATTCTCTCTTCCATCTCTTGGATTCTGTTGGTTATGCTTGTATCTGTGGTTCCAGTTCTTTTCTTCCGATTTTCTCTTTCCACCTTTGCCTCATTTTGTTCCTTTTTTTATTGCTTCTATTTCAATTTTTAGTTCCTGGAATATTTCTTTCTTTTTTTGGTTTACCTTTTCTTGGTTGTCTTTCAAGAATTTGTTCATCTCTTCTAATTTTTTGTTTGTATTTTCTTCTATTTCTTTGAGGAACTTTTTCATATCCTCTTTTAAGGTTTCTATCATCTTCATAAAGCTGTTTTTGGTGCTGTTTCCTTCTGTTTTCTCTGCATTGCTTTGTACAGGTCCTGGTCTTGCAGAACCACCGTTTTCTTCTTGTGTCATCTTGTTGTTGTTTACATTGTATATGTATTCTTGCACTGGCATCTGCCCATTGCTTTAGTGGTTCACTCTTAGTCAGCTCCTAGTTGGTTGTGGCTAGAGGGCTTGTGTGTCTCCTGTCTTCTCTGAACAAGGGGTCTGCATCATATCAGACTTTGTTCTTGACACAGGTCTGAATTTCCAAGGTGTCAGTCTGTCCATGATGATGCAGCTTTCTCTAGAGGCAGGGCTCAGCCATGGGAGGTCCCTCCTACTATGTGTATCACCGGGGAAGGCCCCTCCCAGCTTTATTCTAGGCCCTGTCTGCTCAGTAGAGTGTTAGGTCAGAAATATGGGTGTGACCTCGGCCCTAGAGAGAGATTCTCCAGGTGGGATGCACAGGGCCTGGAATTTGCTCACCTCTGAGTCTGCTCTGAACATAGGTCTGAGAGTTATCATTAAAGACAGGTGTTTTAAACAACTCAGAGAAACCATCTTAATTTGTCAGAAAGTCTAAAGTCAAAACCACTGATGAAAGCTTATGCTGGAATGGATTTGGAGAAAGGGTAAACTTTACTGCCACTTTGGAAATTAGTATGGCAGGTTCTCAAGAGAACTGGTAATCCACCTACATAATGATCCAGCAGTATCACTATTGGGCATATACCCAAATGATACACATTCTTACTGTAAGCACATTTGTTCAACTATGTCCATAGCATCTTGATTTGTAATAGCCAGAACCTAGAAAAAACCTAGATAGCCCTACATTGAAGAATGGATTTTAAAAATGTGGTATATTTACACAACGGAGTAATTTTCAGCAGTAAAATAAAAATGACATCCTGAAATTTAAAAGCAAAAGAATGAAAGTAGATAAAACTATCTGGAATGAGTTAACACAGAACCAGAAAGATAGACATAATATGTACTCACTCATAAGTGGATTTCAGATGAAGAGCACAGAATAGCCAGGCTACAATCTACAATTCCTCAGCAACTAGGTAACAAGGTAGAACCTAACATAGACATCCATGGATTTTCACTGGGAAAGGGAACTAGAAAAGGTCTTCTGAGTAAATTGGAACCATAGCAGGGAGGGGGCAAGGAGAGGTAGAAAAAGACCATGAAGGAATGGGATGATTGTGTTGAGGAAATAACAGAAAGAGAAGACAACAAAACAAATATCTTGGTAGAGGAAATTATTGTAGGGTTAGAAAGAATCTTGTTGGTAGGAAAATATCCAAGAACTCACAAAGATGGTCCAGCTAAGACTCCAATCAATAGTGGAGAGGATGCCTAAACTGACCTTCTCCTATAATCAAATGAATGAACACCCTAATTGTCATCATAGAACATTCATCTAGCAACTGTTGGAAGCAGATACCGAGATCCACAGCTAAGCACTGGGTGGAGCTCCCTTCCATCCAAACAATGAGAGAGGTAGATTATATGAGCAAAAGAGTCATGATTATGATGCATAAACCCAAACAGAGAGCTGACCTGAGATACTGGGAGCTCACTGACTGAAATGACATTTGGGGAACCTGCATGGGACTGACCTAGACCCTCTGAATGTGGATGACAATTAAATGGTATAGGTAGTTTGTGGGGCCTCTGGCAGCAGGATGAGAATCTATTACTGGTGCATGAACTGGCTTCTTGGAGCCCATTCCCTACAGAGAAACACCTTGTTCAGCCTAGATACTGGGGGGAGGAGCTTGGATCTACTTCAACTGGATATGCCAGAATGCTTTAACTCACTCACTGGGAGTCCTTACTCTCTCTGAGAAAAGGATGATGCGATGGGGTGGCAGGAAGCTGGGGGAGGACTTGGAGGAGGATAGGGAGGGGAAGAGTGGTGGGTATGTGTCAAAACTTTTCAATACATAAATAAGTAGAAGGTGTTTTACAATTAAGTAAAATTCAGTGATTGTATTTCCAAAAATAATTTTGTAGCAGTTGTTTATTTTTTCTACTGTCTTCACCTTCCTTTCTTTCTTAGTTCTTTCTTTCTTTCTGCTTTTCTTTCATTCCTTCAACTTTGTCTTCCCCTTTTATTGAAAATAGATTCTTTTCTCACACAATATATCCTGATTATAGTTTCTCTTCCCTCTACTTTTCCCAGTTCCTCCCCATCTGCCCTACTATATGGATTCTCTTTTATTTCTGTTCTCATTAAAAATAACAGGCTTCTAAGAGATAAAAAGAAACAAATCATAGGTCCCAAATATAGCACCCCTTCCCCAATCACATTGAAGATAAATAAGGCAAAGTACAGGTGAAAAAGTATTCAAGAACAGGAAAAGAATCAGAGACCCACTTATTTATACATTTGGGATTCCCATGTAATACTAAACCAAAAGCCAAAATATGTATTCAGAGGACTTTGTTCAGACCCTTAGAGGCCCCACACTGGCTGCTTCAGTCTCTGAGAATTCATGTGAGCTTTACTCAGTCAAATTAGAAGAAATTGTTCTGGAGTCCTTCAGGCACACGGGCACTTAGACTCTTTCCCATGCTTTTCTGCAGGTTGTCTGAGCTCAGAGTGAAAGGATTTGATAGAGATATATCATTTAGGGCAGAGATTTTCAATCCTCACATCTTATATGTAATGTTTAAACATAGGTCTTTGTATTTGTTTCTGTTTGGGAAAAGCTTCTCTGGTCATGACTGAGTAAGGCACTGAACTATAAGTATAGTAGAATATTATTAGGAGTAATGTTTTCTGCTGCTTTTTTTTAGACCAGTAGTATTTGCTTTTATTCTAGGGAGTTGAGCTACCTAATCTCTTATTCGTTGTCATCCAAGCAATACTAGATATTTTCTCATCTTGTGGAGTGGGCCAAAATTCAAATTAGACATTGGGTGATTGCTCCCACAACCTTTAAGCTTGGTATATTTTGTTGGCAAGACAGCATTGAAGGTCAAAGGTTTTATGACTTAGTTGGTATATATATTTTTCTTTTGGCTTGAAAACCTGGAGAGTATTTTCTTATACCAAAGAGAGTAGAACATGGTGATGAAAGTTCTTTGTGGGCATCAGCTTGTCATGGCCATGTTCAATGTGTTGTATACATATTTGTCCTCAGCAATGAGGTTTTATGTTTATGGAGAGCATCCTATTGTCTTGGCAACATCTGTTTAAAGTTTTTTTTTTAAGTGTTTTGTTATTTCTTTAGAGCTCAAGACTAAAACATAGCTAAATGACACAGTGCCTCACTTCTGCATTGATGGCCTCTGGCAGGGGTCTTGGTAAGGAAAGACTTTTTTCTTTAAGGTGCAGGCCACAGGGAGTTTAATTATGCTCCAGTAAGTAAATGAGCAGCATGAATGGGCATTTTTGTAAATGGAGAGATCATAAGTGTGGGTATGAATCTGAGAGGTCTGATAACTGAGTTTGATGAGGTATATGATATAAAAGTATATAAAAGAATTTCATGTAGTATGTTTTGATAATATGCATCTGTCTCCTACAACATCTTCTGCATCCTCACTTCCTACCCACATATTCAACTTGTTCTTCCTCTCATGATTAACTCTTTCATTAAGTGCTTGCAGTATGGCTAGTGTTTGCAGATGATTCCTAGACATAGTACCTGTGCTTAAGTGCTGTTGATACATTGGGTGCCATACCACTTAAGAAAACTGATTTTCTCTTTCCCTAACAATAGTCAAGCATCAATAGCTCATGAACTACAATGAGACTTTGTGTCCACATCCCTGATTCTACATGTTAAGATTTTTGTGTAACTTAAGGTTATTAAAGTTTTCTGTATGCTATAAAAATTGTTGTGAGTTGCTATGTGCTCCTGCAAAACTGTGTCTAGAAAAGACTAACTTCTTGCTATTCAAAATTGCAAAATTGCAACACTGTTTTTATGCCCTCTCCATATAGAACCCTGAAATTTGAAGCTAAGAATGTGATATATATATATTTTATTTAGTGTTTAGCACTCTAAGGTCTTTTATCTAAATACTGACCACTGTGAGTTTCTTGTTAAATGCTATACACAACATGAAGATTTTCTGATGAGGGATTAAAAATAAATCATTAAGGATCATTTTAATTTTGTATCTTCTTAACAAAACAATAGTAACAACATATCCCCTTGGACCATGACCTATTTAGTCACATGTTTGTGGTCTTCATGACAGTGTCAATTTTGGGTTTCATCTTGTGAAGCATATCTTAAAAACAAGGAAAAAGTGGTTGGGTCTTATAAAATAATGGAACAATAAAATTTATTCCATTATTGAACCAGTGAGTTATATCATTGCCAGATAGATCTTATTAAACTTCCAACTTGAACATCCTGTAAGGAGAATGCTTCTAGTCTGAAAGCATGCATTGTATCTTCTAGCACTTAAATGTAAGAAAGTAGGGCTAATGCTTCCAGTAAACTAGAGAGATTTAAATGTTCCATGGATCCAGTATATTGTACTTTCAACAATAAAGTCTTTCCTCAATAATTGTGATCAATACCATTGGAAATAGCGTGTAATATTCTGGGATATATGGGACCTCATTGAAGAATGATTTGATTTTTGTTTAGTAGCTAAAGTTATCTTGTTGAGTATTTTTCCTTCCCTGTATCAAATGTGTTTGTGTGTTAACTTGATACAAGCTAGTGAAATTGGAGAGAAAGAACTTCAGCAGAGGAAGTGCCCTCATGAGATCCAGTTGATTGTAAGGCATTTTCATGATCAGTGGTCAATAGGGGATAACCTAGCCTATTGTGGGCTGGTGGTCCTGAGTTCTGTAAAAGAACAGACTGGGCAAGTCATGATAAGCAAGGCACTAAGCAACATTCCTTTGTGGCTTCTACATCAGATTCTGCCTCCATGTTCCTAACCTGCTTGAGTACCTGTATAACTTCCTCCAATGATAGACTATGATGATATAAAAGAATAAGGCAAAGAAAGTTTTCCTCCCCAGTTTGATTTTCGGTCATGGTGTTTTGTTGCAACACTAGAATCTCTAATAAAGATTGTAGAGAGCTACCTGCAGCCGTGCCTTAAAGATGGCCCTGGCTTTTGTCTTTTGCCTTTTTGATGGTGAGTACTCTCAGTGATAAACAACTCTATATTTGGCTAAGGCTAAGAATCTGGCTTGCCTTCGCATACCTGGGCCTATTGGTAATGCCCACATGGCATACTAGGGTTGGCTGCCTAGAGGCTATTTAGGTCATGAGCGGGTTTCCCCGGGGTCATCAGAAAAAAAGTCAAAAATTTATTCAAGATTCCTAAATAAACTACTAAAAGCAGAGCCTAGTGTTGCGTCTTCGTTGCTGGTCAAGGCGGTCACAACAAGTGGTGGCCCGTATGGGGACTCTACTCTCAAGGAAGGCTCAAAACTTTCTGCGGTCAGGGCAGTGCACTGATAAGTTTCCAGGTAAGGTGGGAATCCATGGTAAAAGCGGGTCAAAAAAGTTCCTGGGTAAAGTGGGAATCCATGGCAAAAGAGGGGAAAAACTTTTGCTCTCCTCTGTAGATAAAGAGAGAGCGGGACTAAAGGCTCATCAGCAGGTGAATTAAAAGCAAAAGCAAGAGATTACATAAGAGGTTACTAGATTAGTTATGGGCGTTTCTCTCTCGCACCCAATTTGCTAGCAGTGGGAGAGATTCGCGGGCTCCTCTGCCATATTGAAAAGCCGCCAAAAGGGACAGAGTCAACAATTAAAGTGATACCAACATTTTAAAAGCTCTTTGGGTTAACTTTTAATGGGCTAACTACAGAAAGACAATTGATTGCTAAGTCTGCTAAGTTAAACAAATGCATATACTTTAAAGATATCTTGACTTTGAAATTGGTTTATAAGAATATGTTGCTTGGGAAAAGAGTTTCTGTTTTTGTCTCCACAAAAGATCAATACCTGTAGATTAATTCTAGGCAAATGTCGTTCCATTTGCCAAGGCCACCTGAAACTAATAAAAGGCTGTCTTGAGGATCAGCGCTGTAGTGAGGCAGTAGAAAATGGCCAGGCCACCTTAAAGATGTTACAAGAAGAGAGATCAAAAAAGACAAGCAGTGAAAAGGGACAGAGTAAAAAGAGAGAGTTATACCCCGACCTTGCTGATATGGAAACTCCTGAGTCTACAGACTCAGAAGAAAAGCCACTGTCACTCATAGAACAGATAAAAAAGACAAAGATAAGAAAAAAGAAAAAAAGGAAGGAAAAGGAGGATCCGGATAGAAGAGAATGCTGCACGTCCCCAGCATGTCAAGCTGTGCCTTTGGCTCCCCTTCCCTATGTGGAAGGTAGAGGTGGAAGTTCAGAGTGCACTTTCAGTCCCGGGGTATGGAAGGCAGTCAGAACTAGGCTGGTGCCCTTGCCTCTTAAACCTGCATGGGCTGAGTCTCTTGGAAAGGGAGTCTCCCCTCTCACTGAGTCTGCCTTCTCACAGCCTACCTGTGGGGCTTAGAACAGATGAGTTTTAAGTGAGAGCAGGTAAGCCTAAGTTGTTTATATTCCAGCCACCTGGGGAACTTCCACTTGTGTACTCTGCCTTGGGTATATGTTTGAGCCTGAGGCTCTCAGTAAGCAGCATTCAGTATTCTCCCTGCATGAATGACCCAGCAGTCTTGTAGGTCTAGTCAGTGTGTCTTTAAATCTCCAGGCCTGGGAGGCCAGTGTACTACTGCAGTCCTTACTATGAATCATACTGTGCACACTGCTCAGACCTTGAATAATCTTTCTGCCAATGTAGCACAAGCCTTGGATGTATAAAAGGGCATTAATGCTTAGCTAAAGGGAGGCTTGATGGTGGTCAACCAAAGGATTGACCTGGTTCAAGAGCAAATTGACATCCTCTGGCAGATTGCTCAATTTGGCTGTCAGTGGAAATATGCTGGACTTTGTGTGATTAATATACAATATGGCAATTTTACCTGTGCTGCAAATCTGTCTAAGCAATTGTCCAGTTATCTTTTAGGTAATTGGACAGGAGAATTCGACAACCTGATGGAGTAGTTGAGGGTAGCTATCGTCATGGTGACCTCGACCTGGGTAGATGCCAGGAGGGATTGTCCTCGTGGATCTTTGATGCCATGAACCATCTTAAGGAATGGGCAGGTCTAGGAGCCTTGATGGGCCTCCTGGTGTTGGTCTCCTTGGTGTGCCTGTGGTACATTTGCCAGATTAAGGCTTCCCAGCGTCGTAGTGCAGCCATGATTATTCAAGCCTTTATAGCCGTTGAAGCAGGACAGTCCTCTCATTTTTGGCTGGCTACCTTAAAGGATTAATTCTCCTAGGCACAGGATGCAAAGCTTGAGCACTGCACTTGGGGCCTGCCGAGACTTGGGCCCCAAGAAGAACACTTCTGATTGCATGTGGGTTGATACCTTGCGTCCCACCTCTGTGAAAAAGTGTATCGGAGAAGTCTAATATTCATCGAATAGACAATACCTGAGTGAAGATCAGTACAATGTCCCTGGTCCACTCCACAGAGATTAGGCCTCTACTCTTGCCTGTTGCTATAATATAAAAATGGGGGAACTTTAGAGAGCTGCGTGCAGCCATGCCTCAAAGACAGCACTGGCTTCCGCCCTTCGCCTTCCCAATGGTGAGTGCTCTCAGGGTTAAACAACTCTATATTTGGCTATGGCTAAGAATCTGGCTTGCTTCCGCGTTCCTGGGCATATCAGTAATGCTCACATGGCATACTAGGGTTGGCTACCCAGAGGCTATTTAGGCCATGAGCAGGTTTCCCCAGGGTCATCAGAAAAAAAAGTCAAAAAATTATTCAAGATTCCTAAATAAACTACTAAAAGAAGAGCCTAGTGTTGTGTCTTCCTTGCTGGTCGAGGCAGTCGCAACAAAAGATTCTTCCTAATTATATGATAATTTAATATAAGCCCTGTGTGTGTGTGTGTGTGTGTGTGTTGTTTTAGGAAACTTATAAAGTAGATTGTTTACATATGGCTTTCTCAAAAGGTTATTAGCTTTAATTATCCCTCACTGTATTCCTGTCTTTAATATGACCTTCCATCTTTACCCTAATTTATCCTTCTTGTTTTATTTATTAGTCTATTTATTTTCTTTGTGGAATAATATTGCTGAAAACCAAGGCCTTCTACATATAAAGCAAGCACTATACCAGTGAGATATGTCCCCAAATAACTAATATTAAATTCCCTTGAAACATTAGTCAAAATCTGTCTGATAAGCTTCTCAGAAAGTCAGTGATTCAGTGCTAGAATGCTGTTTCCAAAAATTAGGTAAGTATAGATATTAAGATTTTTATTATGTAATCAACTTGTAGTTTATATTATGCGTATTCATGACTACTGTCATGAAACACATGGTGCCTTCCCATATTTAACTCTGTTGCACTCAGAACATATGAGGAGAGCTTTTCAATTCAGGAAAAAAGTAAACCATTATGATTTTATATTCAAAAGTGATGAGCATATGAGCCATAAAATAAAATGTGCTAAGTTGACATGACTGTCAACAGCCTTACTGATTATCCACATTAATCCAATATTTCCCCTCATCAGTGCAGATGTTGATTTTCCACATGATCAGCAGGAAAGCATTGTGACAGAAACTTGGAAGCTCCATTATTGAATCTGCTACATGTGTTTGGAAATTTTAATATGCTGTGTTTGCATGATTTAATATTATTTATCCATTATCTATTATGTATCATCCCAAATATATTAGGATAGAGACCTTCTGATATCAAAAATGGGATTTTGTTTTCTTTAACAAATTTTAATATTTTGAGGATGCTAAAATATTAAGGACAAAATTATTAGAGTTACAATAGATTTCACAGACTTTAGGTATCTAAAAAACATGTCTCTTATTGCTGTCTTAAATCTAAGTTCAAAAATAAGACAAAATATTGTCTAAATATTATGCTAAGAATTCTGCTCTCTATGCATCATTCCTGATGCTTATCTTCCCAGTGCATTAACAGAAGCACAAAATGATTCCTATTATTCCATATAAAGCTTTTAAAAAAACTTATAGATTTTTCAACTATGTCTCATATATAGGCAGTTATATAAAGAAATATATGGTTTTAAAAAATGAAGTCTTTAAAGAGACAGTAAAATATAAAAGAAATAGCCATTTTAAGATGAAAATATACAAAGATTGGATTACTTATATTATTGTGTTTTATTTTAAGTTTCTAACTGTTGATGAGCTAACTACAAACATCATTTGATTGTAAAGTCTGATAAGTTAAAGCAACATATATATTTTAAAGTTTTCTTGATTTTAAAACTTGCATCTAAGGATATGTTGTGCTTTGAAAATGAGGCTCTGCTTTTGTTTCAACAGAAGAATTTTTCCAGGCTAAAATGGTTTGACTGCGGAAATCTCAGATAGGAAGATATGGTCCAGAGGATCCAACATCCATGTCAGCTATAAGAATGTTGACTAAGATGATCTAGCCTCAGGGTCCCTCAAAGATTACAGTGCCTACAATCAGTAGGAGGTAGTATGAAAAACTATACCCTAATTCCCCAAATATCATTTATAAATGTTTGCTTTTATTTTAAAAGGATTAAATATAAATTGTTATTGGTCATAGTCAATTGATTGAAAAGGAATAAAAAGGGTATAGTTATGATAGGATAAAGAGTAGATTATTAAATCTACTTTTAAAAACCAATTATTTAGGGAAATACATTGATAAACATTTTGGTTTATTGATACATATTTAAGGTTAATTTTGTTATACTGTATGACTATTGCTACTCTTGTTTAAGATATTATGTTTATGCAATTCATTTAAAATTGTAATATACAATTAAGAAATGTAGATTAACAGATGATCATTTATGATAATCAAACTTATAGTCATGTCAGTTAAGTTTTACATATTAAAAGATATATTTCAATTAAGTAATCTTCAAATACTTCAAACACCTACAGAATAGTGCATTTAACTTTTTTAAGAACCTAGACTTTTCTGGACAATGAGACATGTCTGCACCTAGCACCACCAATCACTTCACCCTAACCCTAACCCTAACCATAACCCTAACCCTAACCCTAACTTGCAAATACCCATAGTGAAATAAATATTGGTGGAATAAAAGACATATGGTAAAATATAAGATGAAGGAATGTAATCAAAATTTTCAATATAGGCTAGAGGAACAGAGTCAATATTCTGAAGCATGCAAAGAATGCTCTCTGAGTTTCAGGAGGAGAATAAAGGATATTAGAGAAATAGGATGGAAAGACCAAAATTCACTATAGACTTATTCAGAATTGTCAAATAATAAAACCACAAATAATTCCTTCTACATACAATGGAAAGGCTACATCATAATTAAAAGACATAGTTGTAAAAATGACATTGATTATATCAATAGCCCTTATAGGCAAACATGTAAAGAATAAATAATATTTAACGAGTGTGTATATCAAACACTTCTTATACTTCCAATATATTGTTATTTATTTCTTTTCATAATTTTTATTTTAAAATTCCTTATATGTTTTATCTTAATCTTTCTCATCTCTCAACTAGTGGCTGAACCTTCCTGTCTATGTACTACTTCATGTTCTTTCTTGCTTGCTCTCTCACAAAGAACAAACTTGACATCTAAAACAAAAGAAAAACATTCAAGAAAATAAATACTAACAAAAACATAATACAATAATAAAAATACAAAAGTACAAAAGACTGAGTCTATTTGGTGTTTGGCTGCTCCTCCTCCACATGAAAGACTACTGATCTGGAGATTGTTGATATACCTAGTGACACTCTGTTAGAGAAAACTTATTATCTCTTTCTTCCCAGAGGTATCTATAGCAAAACAATTTTCTGGTAAGGAGTGAGACTTTGTAACTACTTTCCTTCTCCAGGCTGGGATTTTGTATGGTTTGAATTTTATAAGGTTTTGTGCATGCTGTCAGTCTTGTGAGTTATGTGTAAATGCCCTTTTGTGTCTGAAAGATGACTTATCCTAGGAGTTATGCGCAACATCGTAGTCTTACAATCTTTTTGCCTTCTCTCCTACATAGATCCTTGAGAAGAAGGGTGTAATCAAAATCCTTGGCTGAGAGCCCCAAAATCACTCACTCTCTGTACATTTTTGTTAGTCTCAATGTTAATTATCATTTACTCTAAGAAGTATCTTTTCTGATAAGACCTGAGCTATGCGCTGATCTATGGAATAGCAGTATCATTAATCATAAGTTTATTGCTATGATCCTGTAGCTGCATAATACCCATATATCTAGTATCAGATTCTTGACAATTTTTTCAGTGTCAGGCATCCTTCAATCTTAGGAAGCAAAACTTCAATCCAAATAAAAGGTGGCTGTATACTCCCACAATATTTGTAACACTACTGTTCTCCTACATCTTACTGGAAGGTCATTGTTGTAGGTTTGCTAATGTATAGTTGGGTGATACCACAACAAGTGTACAAATGTTGGCAAGTCTTTTGTAAGTTTTTGAGTTTACTTTTACCACTTGTTTATTCATTTGTTTATTTTTATTTGTACAATTGCATCTGTATTTCTTTTCATTTGGAGGCCATTATCTCCTAATCTTCTACTACTGAGTTGTTCATTTTCTCATAATTCTCTCTCTTGGGCTGGCATTCATTTTGTCTCTTAGGTCCTTCTAATGCTTTTGGCTTTTCTTTACTAAGAGCTTCTTCCATCCTGGCATTAGTTGGTTTTCCTTAATTACTCAAATTTAAAAGCTAAACTTCAAGCTCTTTGTGTTTGGGCTAAATTTGAAAAGAATATAGAAAGAACTTTTCATACTTAAAAATACACAAGGTAAAAAAGATTGTAAACATGGCCAAAACACATGCTTTAGGAAACAATGGTAAGAATTAATTACATAGGTACTTGGAAAATGAGAAGATTCATTAAAATCATCAATAAAATGTCTGATAAATCTATAGTCATAGAAGTAGTTCTGATTGAATTAATATTATTATACTACAGCATTAATATAAAATACAATTATATTTAGCTTAGAAACTTGGAAATATTAAATAAAAACACTTTGTGTACTATTAGTATGAAAAAAATGAGTCAACTAATAAGTAATAGTGAATATACTGTTTCTCAAATGAAATTTAAATTCTGTTTACAATGACATCATTGTAAAAATTAATGTGGAATTCTTCATAAATAAGACTTGATATGTACTATCAATGACAGGTTCCCAGGTAAATATTTATAATAAATATTTCATAAATATACTTATAATTTAAATAAAGTACTCAATATGAACTTTGTATTTATATAAATTCTGTACATAAGCTTACACAGAAATTAAGATTTGAGATAGAGATTTTCAATGAAGTGCTATTTTGGTTTATAAATGGGAGAAGTCTTTATTGCTGGTAGCTTATCTGTGATAGCTTAGAGATGTTGAGCTACATTAACATATTCCTAATTTTTAATCTAGACTGATATAACCACATAAAAATAAACATGGCTTAACTCCTGAGGTCATTATACTGAATGATTGATAGTTATACTGAATTATGCAGTATAATTGTTGTACATAACAATATACATATAAAAGATTTTAATGGGGTGAACTTGAACAGGATCATGCTTCTCCTAGAACACAGGTTGCTTAATCAAAAGCTCAATGCTAACTGTGTGATTCTTCTCCTGGAGTTGTAGATTAATGGTACCCTGGAGACCCCCAAAACAATATGGACTATTTTCATTATGTTTACCAAAACATGGTGGTAAAACACCATACATATTTAGGATATGAAGAAAATAGGTTGTTATTGACCAAGGATCCTCTCTGATGAGTTGGTTTTATAATAGTGGAAGATGCTATGATAGACTATTTGACAAAAAAATCAGCATTTGTCTTCTCAGCAAAGAACTCTGCAAACTACAGTAATGATCAATTTGACAAGATAAGGCCATGGTGTAATGGCTATGTAATGACATGGATAATGAGGTGATAACAAAAAGTCTGTTTAGTTAGATTTAAAGTATACACCAGGGGTTAAAATTTATGCTTAGTCCTGTACATCTGTCCAATAACCCATGATTGTGGTTCTCATAAGTGTGCCTAATAGTATTACTCTGCTATATGGAAATAACGTCTTCTTAAGTACTTAACCTAATGTCTAAAAATAGTTGACGAAGCCAACTAAATTGCTTCATGGATGGGGGAAATCACATCCCTATCTAAAGAGCTATTGCCAACTGAGGGCTGTTACTGGTCATATATATATTAGTATTTGTTCAGTTTATGAAGTTGGATATCTTAGCTGGCCATAATATAAGTCAGAACACTAAAAAAAAAAAAAATGTAGCTTCTATTGCCAGTAAAGGAATGGACTTATCAGTGAGTAACAGGACAAACAAAAGATTTCTTCTTCCATGTCCTTTATATAGGCCACAACAAGAAAATATGTCTCAAATTAAAGCTGGCTCTTCTAACTTCAAAAGATCTGGATTAAAATTTGGTCTCTCCATTTCACATGATTCACGTTGGAAAAATCCTTCACATTGTGGCCCAAACTTGTGATTTAGTTAATTTAAGATAGTCAAGTTGACAACCAAGAATATTTGTCACACAGCTTTATTTGTAGATGGGATATCCAAAATATGGTTCTACTTTTAAAATCCCAAAACTGTAGAAAGACTGAAAATATACAAAACTCACCTGGGAAAGTTGGAGACAGGATATTCTAACCTGTGAAGGCATGCCACCTGCAGTAACCCCATATAGCTATAGATCCAGCACTACCCAAGATCTTTGGGGGCTAACTCCTGCTGTGAGGTGGACAAAATTCTGAAGACCTAAGGTATGTTGTCTACTCGGTTAGGTTGTAAATTTTTTTGATCTGGTTGGTTACTTCCTTTTTGGAGAGAAATATCTACTCTGCTTTGTTGTCTAATGTATCATTGAAGAGCATAACATTTTCTTTAATCTCTGAGTTTCATAACCGGAGATTATTTTCCTCTGGTAGGCTTCATGTCTCATGACATTTAATACTGGGCTTTGGAATATTGGGCTAATGCTTTAAGATAAAATGTGTATTTGACTTGACTTTAGGGGGTCAAAGGAGAGATGCATTGGTTGAGGTATTTGTTCAACTCATGTTGAAATTTAATCTCCAAAGTCTTAGATTTATCGCACTTTGCAAGTGAGACCTTTGGGAGGTAATTAAGATTAGGTGAGGTCATTAGGTGGGAACCTCCTACATTAGTTGTTTTTTTACAATGTGAGGGAGAAAACCGAGTAAGCAAGTTTGTTTTTTCTTCAACATGCCTTTACTATAGCAGGACTTAGCAGAAAGGCCTTTCTTATATGCTTAATAGATGTCGCTGTGATGAACTTTTAAACCTGTGAGATAATAAACTTCTTTTCTTTATATGTTGGTTGACCTCTGATAGCCATTTCTAGAAATGCAAAATATTTGTAGTAATTTATTTATTTCTTCCTTCTTTCCTTCCTTCTTTCCATATTATCTCTCCATTATTTTTCTGTGTGTGTGGTCCATGCTTTAATACTGGAAAATGAGGAAATGAACCATTACAATAGGCTTAAAGGTTAAAGAGAATTCACTGTGCTAAAGATTGGCAAGATGTTCTTCATACTCCAACACAAAGATGCCAGACTGCCATTGTGGCTTTATATACAGCGGAAGAAGCCATACATAGGCAGGAGGAAGAAGATGGTAGGATGTCTCACAACAGGATCTTTAATCACAAGGTCCCATTTATATAGAATTACTCAAAACCAAAACTAGTTATATAAAAGATTATATCAGTATTTACTCTGGGATTTCTGGACCTCTGATAGCAGCCATTTTGTGTACCCGGAATGACCAATGTTGTTCATGCTTCAGATGAGTTCTACTAGTAGATAGCCATATTAAGATCATGGTTTCTAAAGGGTTAGTGTCTAAACTGAACCCTTACAGCCTTGTGTTCCAGTACTGTCTCATTTTTTATTTCTTACATTTTATTTCTTTCTATAATGCAGCTCATTTAGATTTCGGAAAGAAGTAGAATAATCAGCACTAAAATCAAGGGAACAAATTTCTTTTATTGCTTTCTCAACTGTGAATTTGTCTTGCGTCTACCCACTTTTAGGTTTCTATTTTCAAACTGCATGTGGAGCTGTGCTACCTCATACACTGCCATGTTTCCAGGTCCCACAGGAGAAAGAAAATTGGCTGATGTTATTTTTTTTCTTTCTTCCTGTTGAGTCACAGAATGGAGTCAAAAGTTCACAGTGTGCTGTCCTCCACACAGTGCCCATCTGTGCTTGCTGTTTTATGAACTATATAAGGACAGAAGAAGCAGAAGCATAGCTGTCAGTCTATGGTAACATGAAATTAAACAGTACAGCTGTTCAGAAATCTCTATGGTTCCAATTGTTTAACAAATTATTGTTAAATCTATAATAACAGAATCACGGGAAATTATCCTTTGTTCTTGTGCTAAATAAAATATGCACACAAACACTCACTCTGCATGCACACAAACACATGTAAGCACACACATACACCCTGGCTTAAAGTGAAGGAAAATAAAACTTTATATTGCCAGTAATTACTCATGGAGTCTCAAAGTCTAAGATTTAATGTTATAAACTTGTCAGCAGGTGCTCTGTGAATGCTGAGCTGAACTAGGTTCTGAAAGATCTTGCTGTGCCCTTTGGAATAAAGCCCACAACAATAAGAGAACGGGAAATTAACTATTAAGACACCTTGGGCAAATGTTCCCCATGTTTGGATCTTAGCATTTTCTATGTTCTTTGCTTGCCAACTATTATTATTTTGTACAAAGCAAAGTGACACATGTTTTCTAAAGCTCCCAAGTGAGTTTCCTCAGCTCATAAAATGTGAAGTTGAAGCCAAATGGTTTACTTAATAAAAACCATGTCCTCATTGAAGTAAACTATACTGAAAGTTACAGTTTTAATTCCATAGGTTTCTATCATCTTAGGAGCAATATGACTACCTTCAAGCAAGGTTGCCTTTCGTTTCCTTTTTCTCTTTTTTTTTTTTTTTGTAAATTCCTTTTTCTATGAAGTATAAGGGTTCTTTTATCCACTTTGGTTAGGATGCTGATAAAAACAAGTTTTGGGGAAAATTCCCTATAGAAATGTTAACAGTTATTGAAGAATTTTGGAAATGGCTTAGGATTATTGGCAATGAGAAGATATTGATTTGAAAATGATACTTTCAATGAATGAATTTTTTAATTTACCTCTAGTGTGATATCTTTAAAAGTGAAAATTCTTCTACATAGAATATCATCAAATTATTAAAGAGCCCTAGCATGAGACAAGTAATGTTTTCCTGTGGGGTGATTTTTTTTATATACATAGGACATGTGGTTAAGAATAGTTGATTACTTTTTGACACTTTGATATATCTACTTCAGGGTTATATGTGGTAAAATCATCATTTAAAAATTTAGAGATTTTCAAAATTCATTTAACATTTTACGACTCATAAAATTTCTTAAATACATTAAACCATCTTTGTGACCTACACACCTTCCTTATTTTCATGTGCATTAGTTCCACTCATCCAAGCTACCTGGACAGTGATTCATAAGTTGTCAGTCTAGCTGAGAGCAGCTGAGCCTCACATTCAACAATATTGAGCTCTATTCAACTCATGTCACCTATCAGGTCTGTTATTGAATAAAATACTGTTTGAGAGGACTTGAATTCTCAAGGTTGGAAGAATATCTTTAGAAACTACTGGAGTACGTTTTCAGCCTCTATTGAAAATGAGAGATAATAACTAGGAAATGAAAGACAAGTTGATAGTGTTTCTTTTCAACAAGAAGATAGGAAAGAAAATTTGTATGGCTTTATTTGATTCTGTATATTAAGAACAGAACTCAGAAGAAAAAAAATAGTAATTAGATTGATTCTTTCCTGTTCAGGTTTCTCCTAGAAAAGCACCTTTGTGCCCACATAACTTGGTTTCCTGTCTGTAGTAATCCTAGTTTCAGTTGCCTGCTTATGGACAAGGCACTTTCATCCTGCTGATTCTGTTGGTGTTTGGGAGTAGAAGAGGGGAGTAAATAGGCTTCCTTGTGTAGTGATGAATAAAAGGCACAGAAGAGGCTGAAGGTCACAAAGACTTAGGAATCAGAATAGAAGTGTAACAAGCTCCTTCAAGCATTGCACCACATTTTCTATTAGCTGTCACAGGAGTGAGATGGGGCAGAGAAAGGAGGCTAAACAGATTGTGCTCTACCACTAATCAAGAAGAGAGGAAATTCAGTCCTTCGACTCTTCTAATATTGTGTCTAAACAAAGTAATACCAGCAAAGTATAAGCACTTTCATCTAAACATATGATGGAGTACATTGAAATAAACCATTTGCTATCAAATTAAAAAAACTCTACATCTCTTACTTGCTTGACTTTATGTTGGCTGTCCTGAGTACTTTGTGGAAGTTCTTCACCAATTCTTTCTAATTAATCTGTTTATTCCTGGCTAATAAAAAATTTCTCATTTTTTTGTTTTCTCATTGAATTTTCTTAGTGTGTGTCTTCAAAGCCAGAAATTTTGCTTACCGTGTTTTGCTATAGTACTTATGGAATTAGAAAATCCATGTTTTAATAAGAAAATGCCTGCTTTACTCTTTCCTCATTCCTCCTGTCCTCCTTCCCTTGCTGCCCTAGTCTTTTAATTTAGTATTAACACTAGGCAAATATTGTCATGCATCAGATTTCTAATATTCTTTGATAAATAGTTTAACTTTGAAACCAACACTTCATAAGCAGAGTTTAAAAAATTTTGAATTTAAAAATAAATTGAATTTAATTGTCTACAATGAAGACACAGTCATGAGCAACAGAAGTAAGACCTCCAGATAAAAACACGTATTTACATCTGACCATCACATCTGATAGATTTAAGTGTCTGGGAGAAAATATGCAAATAGCGTAATAGTGGCTTTGGATGCTTGGGTCTCCTTTAATAACACCAGTGGAGATTAATTTCAGAGAGTAATATTTGAATCCAAATCTAAAGAATGATCAAAAGATTTACAACAAACAAGGTAGAGATTTTTTCAGAGGGAGAAAATAAAAAGTATATAAAAAATGGAGAGTCTTTGAAGGAAAGTCATGTGTGTGTTTGTGTGTGTGTTGTGTGTTGTAAACTCTAGAAAGGTGGTGGTTTAGGAAAAATAGAACTGAATTATTTGGCTTACAAATCTACCATGCAAGATCCTCTATAGGGATGTTGAGAAGTCTATACTTTATTCCAAGTGAAAATAATGTCATGATCAGACTTCAAGGGTTGGCGTATAAAATATAGGTTTAAAAGTTACTGAGGGGAGATTAAATTTGAAAGAGTGTCCATAGCCCCTTATAGTAATCAGACTGCAAGATAACCGCTATAGTCAACAGCAATAAAGAAAATCAATATGTTGGCTTGGAGTATCAGCTTTATGAGGTGATCGCAAAAACAAAAACATTTTTTTTTAAAGCACTGAGTCTGGAATCAGTCTGGTTGGATTGTCTTCTAAGGCTAGAGTACATTAGAATCTTTTAGTGGTCTTCAGCGTAACTAACTTCTGGAGCCAAAGTGAATTAGAAAGGATGAAGGCTTCAGGCCTAGAGCCCTCCTCCTTAGCCAACTTCTCCTGAGAATATTTTGACACAACTTCTATCCAGTTTGTAGAATGTAGCTTGGTTATAATTTACTTAACAGCTAATATCTAATTCTACGTGAGTACATACCTTGTTTTCGTTATGGGTTTCACTCACAGTGATTTTTTTTCAGATCATTACTCAAGTAACAATATCCCATTGTGTAAATGTACCACATTGTCTTTATCCATTCTTAAGGACTTGTTTTCTTTAAGGGTCTAGCCCACAGGGAGTTTAACTATGCTCCAGTAAGTAAATGAGCATCATGAAAGGACTCTTTTGTAAATGAGGAGATCATAAAAGTGGATATGAAAATGAGAGGACTGATAACTGAGTTTGATGGAGTAGATGAAGCAAATTAATCAAATAAGAAATAAAAATATTATGCTGGAAATAAATATGAAAAAAATTAAAAAAGAGAGATTTAGGTTGTTCCAGTCTGAGCTATTATGAATAAAGTTATACTGAATATAGTGTCCTTGTGGGAAGATAGACTGTTCTGTTGATATATGCCTAAGAGTGGTATGACTAGTATTTGAGGTTTATCAATCTCCAAATTTCTGAGGAACTATCCTATTGACTTCCATAGTGCCTGTACAACAAAACCCAAACACTTGACCTACAATCTCCTCTGCCTGCAGGGTGTGATGAGGCAATGAGTGACTCAGAACTGGATAGTCCACAGAGCTAGGGCAGAACCAAATACTACTAACCAAATAAAATAAATGAAAATGATTCCCAATAATACACCCTTAGACTCGGATCAGTCCTTTGTCTAGTCCTCATCAGAGAGGTTTCTTCTGGCTGTGATGAGATTGTTGCTGAGACCTACAGTGAGACATTATATGAAGAAATTCTAAATTTGAAGTCTCCATCCAGTCTCTGCCCTCTGAGATAGGGAAACCTGTTCAAGGACCGCAGAGAAAGACTGTAAGAGTCAGAGAAGATGGAGAACACCAGGGAAGCATGGCCCATAGTATCTACTAAGTGGGGTTCACAGAAACTGAAACAGAAAGCATGGGGCTTACAGGGGCCTGCAGCACATCTTCTGTGTCTGTTGAGTGTTATCTTATTGTTTGTGGGACTCTTATCTGTGGGAGTATGTTTTTGACTTTTTTTTTTTTCTCCTCTAGGGTTGCCTTGTCCAGCATTGATATGAGGGCTTTTTCCTTGTCTTATTGTATCTTGCTTTGTCCTGTTGGCTGTCATATCTTGGAAGTCTATTTTTTTTTTGAAGAGGAAATGGAAAGAGAGTGGATCTGGATCTGGCAGAGAAGGAAGATGGAGATGGAGGATCTGAGAGTAGTTAAAGGTTAGGAAATTGTGGTCAGAATGTATTGTATGAGAGAAGAATCTATTTTCAATAACATTTTTTAAAGCACATAAAAATCTTAATATGGGGCAGTCAATTAATGTGTATTTACTTTTCTCATTCTTACAAAAAGTAAGATAAAAAGAATTTCGAGATATTTTATGAAGATGAACAGGTTATTTTCCATCAACTATGTGGAGCATAATTTGAAAATTAGCAAATACATAGGAATTATAATAGTTACTAGGGTACTGTTGTAAAACATCATGCTTACTGGTCATTCATAGAAGAAAAGAGAAGAAAAATCCATTAGCTTGTGCATTGGGTTATATCTCAATATAATATGATAACAGGAATTCAGAGTTGTGGTGAGACACAAGCATAAAAACTTTTACCCTGGGCTCTGTGCCAAGGGTACTTCATATATACTGCCTACAGGGACACATGTATGATCTGTGTCTGACATGTGGTCATGAAATGTGTTTGACATGTGAATGTGTAATTTTTAGGAGACTGTATAACTTTAGATGTTACTATGAAAACCACCCCAAGAAAAACAAATGTCACATAAGTAACTCAATTATAGAGGGAGGATGCTTTGAGAACATTTACAATAAAATGAAACTAGGAATAAAGACCTAGTCTCCTACCTACTTACAGTTCAAATCAAGGAAACAAATGCAGGAAAGATCATGACAGAGACATACATTATGGAGATAAGTGAGCAATAGACACTAACTTTAAATTTGAAATAGGCATAATTAAAAATGGTTTGTGCTAATATGTGACCACAGAGTTGAGATTTCTTGGTCCATTATGATGAATGTTTCATTTTTAAAATTTTAGAAGTTTGAGTAAAAAATACTTAAAGAGAATGGTTTCTTTACTAAGAGGAACTATTTTCTATCGCTGATGAATTTTAATTCTGGCCTTTAGTTCTTTGCTTTTGACCTTACAAGGTCATCTACATCTCAGAAAAGGCAATGTTTCTTAAATACAGAAATAAGAAGTATGCTGCTGTCAGTATTGTGAACTTCCCTATTTGTGTATTTCACTTTTCTCAAGCGAGATACCTCAGGTAAAAATAAGAATTTTCTGTCATTGAAAATTAGTATCAAAATACATCTTTCATATTTTTAAAATGAATTTATCTGATTAAATTGTACAAAGAAATTTAAGAAATTAACTTAAAGTGTTCATAAAGCATATTGTCTCCAGATGGGAGTACTGCTCTATTTCTTCTGCTAAGGAGAAATGCTGGCTTCTTATAAATATTACGTTATTAATGTTACTTTTATTGAAATATAACAATCTACAGAGACCATATTTATTGATCACTTACTAAGTGACATTGATAACAATTTCAAGTCACAATCCTTGTGATTAGCATGAATTCTGAAACATCTGTAATGATCATGTGATGGTGGAAATTTGCAAGGAAAGAGATCAAGCTCTGGAAGATATAGCTAATATGTAACATGTATCTAGAAGATATATCTCCCATACTACGTGATGAGAGCACACTTACACAGCCCTCTGAAGGGCTGGAAGAAGACAAAACAATTACTGACTGTTGAGACTTGAGCTCATGCTGAATTTGTAAAAAAAAAAAAACAAAAAACAAAAAACAACAACAACAAAAAAAACAGCACCACAGTGGTACAGAACATCCATTCCCTAGAGTCTATTAGCAAAAATGGTTTCTTAAGTGACTCTTCTCCTAGGGTTGCTATGTCACTATCTTGGGAAACCAAGTTTTAGCGAAGAAACTGACAGTTTGACAAGATGGACCCCTTTTCTGTCTACAACATCTGCTATCTAGTCATCTTGACTATTTGCTGGTTTTCAGCATTCTGTCATTTTCTGCATTTGTTAAGCAAAATCCACTATTTTTTTATTTTTTTATTTTTTATTATTATGAATAAAGAAGTCACATTTTCTATCCTTGTATATCCTTATTCAAGGTCCCTTCCCCCTCCCACCACATCAGGTCATTCTCTCATCTCCACAATTCCCCATCCCCTCCATGGGCAGGCGGTCCCAAGGTCCCAAGGTCCCACTGTCCCAATATTGCTTAGTTCAGCCTCCACTCCTGGCAAATCCAGTTTTCTCCCCCCAACATCAAGACTGAGTCAGATGTTCCTCTAGGGGGAGTGGGATCTATGCATAAGACATATATATATGTTTGTGTTTCATTCCTGGCAAAATAGCATTGTTTATTAAATGAACATAAGCCATGATGTAATGTATAAGTAATCGATAAATGTTAAGTATATATATTTAAAGAAACAATGAGTTCCCTAGTAGAATTTTGTGTGTCACTTATGTACACAATCTTATCATCTGCAAATAGAGATAGTTTCACTTCTTCTTTTCCAATTTGTATTCCCTTAATCTCCATTTGTTCTCTTATTGCATTAACTAAATCTTCAAGAACTACATTGAATAGATAAGGGGAAAAAACAACCTTGTCTTATTTCTGATTTTAGTGTGATTGCTTTGAGATTCTCTCCATTTATTTTGATATTGGCTTGCTGTAAACTGCCTTTATTATATTTAGCTATTTTCCCTGGATTCTTGATCTCCCTTGGATTTTTATCATGAAGGAGTGGTGGATTTTGTCAAAGGTTTTTCCAGCATCTAGGGAAATGATCATGTGGGTTTTTTTCATTCATGTTATTTATATGATGGGTGACATTGACAGTGGTTTTTTTTGTGTGTGTATGTTTGGAACCATCCCTCCTTTCTGGGGATGAAGCCTACATTGTCATGGTAGATTATTTTTTTGCTATGTTGTGGAATTCTGTTTGCCAGTATTTTAATGAGTATTTTTGCATGTACTCACTCAAAAAATATCAAGGCTACAAACCACAACCCCTAAATAGTTTGAACCGAGGGAATTTAACAAAGACATCCAGGTATGCCCTGGGAAGGGAAATAGAGAAGATCTCTTGAGTAAATTAGGATTATGAGTAAATTAGGATTACAAAGGGGAGTGAGCAAGAAGATTAGGAATAAATCATGAGAAAAGAAGATGATTGAGTGAGAGGAACAACAGAGTGGGAGAAAAAAGAAATGGTTATCTTGATAGAAGGAGCCATTGTTGGGTTAGAAAGAAATCTCCAAGAACCCACAAGATGTCCCTGGCTAGGACTCCAAGCAGTATCAGAGAAGGTGTATAAACAGGACTTCCCCTATAATCATATGAAAGACCATCCTATTGATCATTATAGAACCTTTATCCAGCAATGGATCCATAGCTAGTTACCAGGTCCAGCTTCCTGATCCACCTGAAGAGGCAAAAAGAAGAGAGTATATGAGGAAAAGCAAGAGGATCATGAGGAGGAAATTCACAGAGGCTGCTGACCTGAACTACTGGGAGGTCATTGAATCAAACAATCTCTGAAGAACCTTCAGGGAAAGGAAATAAATCCTCCAAAGGTAGACAACTGTTAAATGGTGTGGAGTTTGTGGAGCCTCTTAGAGTAGGATCAGACTATGTTTCTGGTGCATGAACTGAGAGTCCAGTCCCTTAAAAAGGAACACCTAATCCAGCTATAATACTGGGATGAGGGACTCAGGCCTATTAATGGATGTGCCAGAGTGAACTGACCTGTGAACTTCTTGACCTCTCTGTGGAAGGTATGGGAGGATGGGGTGAAAATAGTCTAAGGGAGAATTGAGAGGGGCTGGGAGGAAGAAAAGGAGGGGGAGCAGTGGTATATATGGAAAAAATCTTTTTTAAGTAAATAAAATTTAAATATTGATGAGATAATCTGGTTATATTTTATTATTTGCACTCAAATAATAATGAAACTAACCTTGTCCATCCTGATAGAAACAGAATTAATAGCATAGCTATTTTTGAACTAATGTCTCACATATCCAATAAAAGAACTCAGCATTAATTCTTTACATTTATCAATATACCAAGATGTAGGAAATTGAGAGTGAATTGGATCATGTAAGAAGGTGATAATTTTAAAATTGGTTCTAATCCACACCATGCAAGATATTTACTTGATTACATTTGTTTTAATTTTCCAGATGTTATTTAAGACCAAGGTGTTCCTTAGTAGTGATAAACCTCATGAAATAATGTACTCACATAAATGAAGAAGAAACTCAACAGCCTCATATTCATTAGTATTATGTTAGCACTGTACAAATGGGTGATTCTAAGCTCCCAAAGAGAACCTCCTGTTGAGATGAGAAAAACATTACCCATCTCCATAGGTGGTCCCCTACAGGAAGTAAAGAGCTCTCTACAGGAGATGAGGAAAAGATTGCAGAAACCAGACTGCAATTTAAAAGGAGGAGGTGCACTTACTCAAAATTAATTTCAAGTTCCCAGAATTTCATTTCAAGGAAAGTAGTCATCTAATAAGCAACAGACAAGTAACATTATTTCTTTTCTTACAACTGAATATTAGGTAGTTATAAAAATTTTTAAAGTTTGACTTTTTATGTTGAAGTATGTGAAATCAAGTACCTGCAATTTCCATCCACACAGCCAGAATACACACCTACACACACACACACACACACACACACACACACACACTTACAAAAACTTCAAACATCATCAATGCCAATTTGATCTAACTGAGTCTGTTGGCCTCTGCTATCTACTTCAAAGTTTCCTACCATCAAAGCAGCACTCATGATTTCAAAAGTATTGTATCAATCTCTTAAGACTACTGAACAAAAGGACAGAGATGGAGTCTAGTTCACACAGTACTGGCCTAGCATGTACAAAGCCTTGGCTTCTATAATTCACAGTATATTATATTTTACGTGTTGTGACATATGCTTGTATTCCAGCATTCAGAAGGTGAAGGCAGAAAGAACAGGAATTCAAGGCCAACATCAGCTATTGTGAATTTCAGACTAGCTTAGGATATTAAAGGGTAAAAATATATACAAGACAATATTAATATAAGAGTAAATATTTTAAAATATTTAAATTTATTCTTGTCTGTTTAAAAATAAAAATGTGTGAAAACTTTAGTTTCACTCTTTCTCATTAGAACTTGATAATCATGACTCTAAAATATCAGGTGCATATAATAGTTTAAATATATTAGAAACCAACATTTGCAAATGCTATCACAATATTCTCAATTACAGAAATTATTGTGATATTAAACATATTACCATAGCATGGTCATCACCATCATCATGATATATATTCTTAATATAGAATATGACCATGGACTTTGTATTTTCTTTCTGAGGGTACTGATGTGGAATGTCTTTTTGTATACTGTTAATTATTATTGGATAATATAGTAACTGTTTTGGTCTATGACAAGGCATCTTAAAAGCAGGTGTGGGAAACCCAAGCATAGATTAAAGGGAAAAAGGATGGAGTCAAAAAGAGATAATGTGAGCTGCAGACAAGAGGAAGTGTAAAGAAATTTGAGTAAACAACGTGGCAAAACAGATTAATGGTAAAGGGCTGAGTTAAGATGCAAAAGCTAGTTAGCAATATGCCTGAGCCATAGGTCAAGAAGTATGTTATTAATGTAAGTCTTTGTGTGATTATTCAGTGTTAAGGGGCATTGGGCTGTGAGTGAGTCCAATCCTCAGGGCTAGATCAAAAAGGCTGGGCTAGAAACTCTTACTACAGAGTACATAGGAAGCAAAAGGGAAAACTGGGAAACTCTTACTACAGAGTACATAGGAAGCAAAAGGGAAAACTGGGAAACTCTTACTACAGAGTACATAGGAAGCAAAAGGGAAAACTCAACATAGAGAAGGCTGAAAACTTTCTAGTTTCAGGAAACAAAAAGTCTACAAGATCCATGTGAAAAATAGACAAAACCAAAAATAGTCATTTCATCTCTGATGAAAAGAGAAAAAATGGATGGATTTGAAGAATATCCTCCTAAGTGAGGTATCACAAACCCAGAAAGATAAGCAGAGGATGTGCTCAGTCATTAGTGGACTCTAAACCAAAAAACAAAAAGCAAAGCATGTCCATGCTGGAAATCACAAGCACTGAAACAGCTTGGGATCTGAAACACCTTGGACTGGCATCTTGGATCCCACTCCCTCCAGAGGAACACCTGATCCAGTCTTGATGTTGGGGTGAGGAAAGCAGATCTGTCAGTAGTGGATGCTGAACTAAGCCGCTTTGGGACCTTGGGACCTCTTGCCCTTCATGGGGAGGAGATAAAGAGATGTGGAGAAGAGAGAGTAACTGGAAGTGGCAGGAGGGGGAAGGGAACTTGAACAAGGATATGCACAGATTAAAAAATATCACTTTATTCATAATAAAAAATAAAAAGAAAGAAAAATAAGTTATTTTCAAACTATAAAAACAAAACAAAACAAAACAAAATAGAAGAAAGCGCCCATGAGAAATTCTAGGATTAAGAGAACCTTCAGATGGGATTGTAGCTCAAGCATCCAAAGAAGAAATTAGCTGAAAGCAACCTGACTCTGGTGTACTCTGACCTGCTGATGAACTGGCCCACACGGAAAGAGAGGCATGAGGCAATAGTGAAAGGCTTGCTATGTGGTATGAGTTGATGAGGATGAGTAGACCATGTGACAACTAGAAGAACAGTGTCCAGGGTCCAAGTGTGTGTGCAGACATCTTTCATTTGGAAACTACAGCCTTGACAACTTTGAGAAATAATTTTGCAATTTGAAAGCCTATGATGATTTTGATATTTGTTATTTTTTTCTTGCAAAACATAGACTAATTAGAAAAATAATCACCCATGATTAGTGCAAATAATAAGAGAAATGTCCTCCTCATCCCTTAATAATATTTTCCTTGTTGATTTAGTAATAAATAATAAATAAACAATAAAACATAAACCCATTTTTGTTGATGGTGAAATAACACTTGGCAAATGTAAGAATATAAATTGATATTTCTTTTGTAGAAATCCTATAGACCATAAACTTTATAAATTATTTTACTCAATAATCCTGCTTTTCAAAACATATTATAAGGGGAGAATCAGAAATATCAAAGATTCCGTTCTGTGTCACAGTATAGACAGAATGATCAGAATTTGTTAAAACAAGCTACTGGCCAACATGTGAAAATGTCAAATGATCATCCCTATTTTGGCATATAGCTACATTTTATTGTTCAATACTGGATTATTTAATACCAAACTAACCCATCTTTATCTGCTGATCAACAAACATTAGTAAAATCCAGCTATGGTGACTGAATTTATATTTCAGTCCAGATGACTTTCTTCAGATTCAGGCATGTTCAAATTTTGCCTATCCACCTTTTCAATTTGAAAGGCTTATAGGCATCACAACCTAACATGTCTAGTTTTTTTTAAAACAAACAAACAAACAAAAAACCCAAAAAACTCTGGTTTCAAATGGTTTAGATGTTTGCATTTATTTTTATTGCCAGAAATCATTAAAATTCAGCATTCAGCATATGGGCACTTAAGGAAATTCCCATTGGCCCCAAGGAGATGATGAGAATAAAAAAGTGCACATATGCACAGATCCCAGAGACAAAAACACTGCATAATATGTAGAGCTTCATAGGAAAGATACAGCAGAGTTCAGGAGCACGGGGAAACAGGACAGCATGTTTACTTTAGTTTCTGCAAAAATAGAAAGATAGCTCTAGTTAGAAGATATTTTTACATACTCTAAGCTGTAAAAAAGGTATACATTTACCTAGTATGGGGGTCCTAGGAATATTAAACATTTATTTTAATTTAAATATGATTATATCACTTATTATATTTTTCCCTTCTACTTTTATTTACCATGTTCTTTCCCTCCAACCCCTCTGATGTCCTTCCTTTACACTTTCACATTTATGGCCTCTTTTTATCATTTTTTCACACATACACCATCTATCTATCTATTATCTATCTATCTATCTATCTATCTATCTATCTATCTGAATCCATTTAGCATACATGAGTTCAGTGCTAACCTCTGAATATAGCTTAACTAGTTAGGGAGCTGTTTTCTTGGGCAAGACTGATTCTCCCTCTTGCAACAGCCTTTCGTTGCCCTAGTTCTTTCTCTAGGCATGAGGTGCCATGAGATCTTCCTCTTCCATGTTAGCCTATCTACTGATGTTAATTTTACCCCAGTCTTATTTTTGCAGCCATATTGTTTCAGAATCACTGAAGTGTGTAAGCATATAAATGCATAAACCTCTATTGTCCCCCTTCCCTTTCTTCTCTCCAAAGTATACTATACCTCCTCCCTTTCAAATTTGTGGATTCTTTTTGTAAATAACTGTTAGAAAGCTACAATTATTAGTTTGTATTTTTAGTCACCACTACTGCTGCAGAATTAAAAGGCACAGTATTTCACATTTGGATTAAAATGAAACTTAAGTAAGTTACTTCATCCTTACTTGTCCCCTTGAATTTATTTTTATAGTAGGTAGTGTGAGCACCATGAAACAAGTCAGCAGATGTCATTTCTTAGATTAAAACCTTCCAAGCCCCACCCCCATACATAGTTGCATAGATGCTGAAGTGCTTCCTGTACTATGAAGCTCTACATGGTGTGTTTCAACAGTATTTCTGTGCTCATCTCTGCTGACTTTATACATATTTTATAGAGTTACACTCACTTGACTGAAATTCCTTGAATATGCCAAACACAGACCTGCCTCCATGCTTTTGCCCCTCTTTCTAACCAGAAATTTCTTTCCATCAGTTCTTGTAAAACTCTCTTTCATCCCAAGAGTCTACTCACATTTCATATTTTAATTAGACCCTCAATTTTTCTTCTAAATGTAACTACATGCATACAGACTCAGAATTGTTTTTCTTCTTACCTTTATGTTTCTTTAAAACTTATAAACATGATGAGTTTTCCCCTATTTATTATAGTTTTGTTGTATCTGTCTTTGAACACCTTTTGAGAATGCCTTGCCAGTCAGAGGCTGCATTCTCTCATGACCAGGTAGCTTTTTTGAAAGCTCTAACTCTTGGATGTCTCCCTGTCCAGTGGGACTTCCTGATCTCCACCTGCCCTTATCTGAAGAATGTCTCTGAGCCCTGAGGACTGACCTTATCTGAAAGTTGTCTCTAAGCTTGGAGGTCTGATTTATCTTTATCATGATCCTTGGCACAATTTCCTGAAAGAAGTTTCCCTTTGATACACATAAGGTAACTAAGCCTAGTGCTAGGAGCTTTGCCATAGAACCTTGGTGCCACACATGAAGCCTTATTATAGGATCATGCAAGCAATGCAAATAGGATTTTGTCCCCAACTTCCCAATAAAATATATTTGCTATAGTCTGGGATATAGTTGAGCTGATTCACCAAATTAATCTCAAAGATGTTTCATTGTACCTATAGCTGTCAGATCCCTGTTCCCTGCTTCTGCTCCCTCCAGACTCATGAACTAATATACTAAATGTCTGGAGGGAGAAGCAGGGCCACAAACACTAACCAGAGAAACACACTTATGGAAGGTTTTTTTTTTTGTAGTAGTAGTAGTGGATGAAACAGATGAACAATTATTGGTCAATAAATACATGTGCCTTGCCTCAAGGAAAAGGAGAAGGTTGACTTATTTGTAGCTTCTTTTTTTTTTTTACATCGTATCATTATAAACTGAATACTCCAAATTGAAAACATACTACATATACTCTAGTGACATATTTCAACCTTATTCAGAATAAGTTTTCTCGTCTAGATTGCTCTATGGCATTGTCACAATTTCCTACCTCAATAAGAAGATTCCTCGTGAGTCAATGAAAATATCATCTGGAGGTTTTGCTGACCCATTTGCATGAAAACTCTTGAATTTCTATTCCAGGTCCAAGACTCATAAACTTATATGATCAAAAGATAATGATGAAGACTCCAATATTGATTAAAATTTATTTTATGACTATATGTGAAGGGTGAAATTGATATATAGTTTAAAAGATAGTTAAGAAAATGCTTACTTCAAGACTGAGAAACTAAAGTAGAAAATTTCTATTAAAGTAGAAATTTTATCACTATAGTGACCAGCCACTCTGTTCCTTAAGCTTCCAAATCTCTAGGGGAGCTGACTTCATGAGTGGTTCTGCTATTCCCACACTCATTTAAAACACTCTATTTCTGATGAGACTTTTTCCAACATAGAACAACTTCTGAGTGCTTCAAATTTAGCCATTTTTTAAATATAAAGAAAGTGGTGATATAATGGTTTATTTTGGTCGTAGCATCTATGAAATCGAAACATCTCTCAAGTAAAAGGATTCTGAGGTGGAGTACACAGTAGAATATTTTGAAACAAGATGTAAAGATGAACATCAACAGGATTAGGAGTTCTATAAGATTTTGAGAGTGATGATACTCAAACCCTAGAATTCTCAATTTTTTCTGTCACTTTTTTTTTAATCTAACAAGGCTTTAAAATGAAAATTATCTTTAAATCCTATTTATAAATAAATCATTCCATTTATCCATGTCTTTGATAATCAATTTATATAGGATTATTAATCAGTTTTCAGTATATAATGACCTAAGTTCTTAAGGTTGTATGATTTTGTTTGGAAAGGTATCAATCAAAATAAAAGATGAAATGATCGGGGAAGACAATGCTGGTATATTAAACTTAAAATATATAAGGGCACTAAATTCTTTAGAGAGTGTAACATTAAGTAGCACCATTGTACAAATATGTTTTCTAGTGTGTCCAAACAAATCTCCCTCCACACACAAAAGTTTATTAAATCATATTTTGTCAGTGTTGTGAATGTTTAATAAGAAACAATGGGGCTTATGCTCCTGTTTTATAACACCTAAAGAGAATAAATTATAGCTTACTGTTACACACTTTCAAATAAGACAGACTGTTCTAGTTTACACCTTTAATACTTGGGGGAGCAACTTAGTCGTACCTCACCTGGATATGCCAGACCAAACTGACTCACCTTGGAATTCCTTGCCTTCTTTGGGCAATGAAAGGGATGAGGAGAGAGTTGAGGGGGAGAGGCCTAGGAGCAGGGGCAGGAAAGGGAGCTTAGTGGGTTTGGAAAAAAAATAATTTCTAATTCTAAAAATATCTAAAACCAAAAAGAAAAGTTATACATGTTCAGAAAAAATGCACGAATATGATTTGCCTAAATTTTGCATTTACCATTCATAATCTCAGCTGAATTTATAGTTGAGGTATTAGAAGTAGGAATGTAAACAGAGTAATTAAAAATATAATGAATACCTGCCAAATTCAGATTAGAAAAAATATCTAGAAGATGCATTTTGTAGAACTCCAAGTTATTGAAAGAAGTTATATCCATGGAAACAAGGTATCATCATGTGGATGGTGAAATAGTTAGAATAACAAAAAGATGTATCTATTGATCAAGAGGAAGCTAAAGTTCTCTTAAGAGGTGCCAGCCATAGAATTCTAGCAACCATGAAGTGGAAGTGCTGAAAATGCTTTTACTGTTACTTTTATGGTGTGCTAAATTGATTTAATAGAGTACTGCGAAATCAATTTATTCCCTTAACTCTTAAACTTTGTCATCTTAATTTGAATTGTTGGTGGACCAGGCCATTCAGCAATTATAAACCTGCAAAGTGGTTGATATATTAACCATAAGTTTAGGCACCTGAAGAATGAAAACCAATGGTATTCAGTTGTACATCATTGAGTGATGGTTCTATATTTACAGTCACACTAAATACATAGTTTATCATGAGGGAGAATTATCACATACATTTACATCTATAAGGAACTGAAAATACAGGGATTATAGTCCTACACCAGTAAGTAACACTTTAAGAAGACAGTATTTATGAGATGAATTTGTCACACAATTTGTGTGCATTTGTTCTCCTCAAGTTTATCATGTTTAGGAGATGAATAAATATAAAGAATGAAAAAACAGTGTTTGACAGTAAAAACAATGGCTAAATCTTTTACATTTTAACATTAAGGATTGTTGAAATATGACAAAAATGGGAGAATAAAGGGTTATAGCATGGAAGAAGATGTATGTATAAATCTTTGAAAGGTAGATCAGTGCTGTTACAAATATTTACCAATATTTGATCAATGCCTCTCTATTTTGGATGTCCTGAATATGTATCACTTTTATCCACAAAATGACAATGGTTCTTTAACATTTACTTCATTTTAGATACACAACTTTTAGCTATATCTTAAAGTTGCCTTTATGTTATAATTATCTATACACCTCTTTATTTTCTTTGATTTGAAGTATTGAAGTTAAGCCTTTATTTTGTACACACCAACTGTTACAGTTTTAAGCTATTATATTTTGAGACAATGAATGCAGAATTAAATTTCATTTATGATGCAGTGTTGAATATTTTATAATACTATATATTGAATATCCTATTATACGAACTAGATTTCCTGTTTTATGTAGAAGAGACAAATGTATCTGGAAAATAATTCTTCAATTTCATATTTCCAGAATGGTATTTAGAATATGGAAAAAGAAGACAAAGGTATAGAGATGCTATCCAGGAGTCAGTTTTTACTTATTCATAACCAGATATAAGAAAAAGCATATGGTGACAATTCTGTACCTAAGAACATGACTTCTAGTTTTAGAAATTTATCCTGAAACCTGCATGAACTTTTGCCACAGATAATGTTGGCCAATGACACAGACAAATAATCTCCTCATTTGGGAAGTAAAAAATATTAGTTTTACTTATTGAATTCAGTTATTCTGAGGATTTCTTGTGCTGATACAATCTGATCACTTTCCATATAGTAAAGCTTGGATTCTGTAGTCATATGCAAATTTTCTTTCTCATAAAGGAGAAGAGCAGTGGAACTTTACTTTTGTCTCTTGTTTTGTATTAGTTCATTGAGAATGCTCTACAATTTCTTTTAATATTATTTCCCTGATTTTTACTTTGATGTGAGATCATTGGTTTATAAAGGAACTGTTTTGGCCTATAACATAGCATCTTAGAAGCAGGCAAGAAATATAAGCACATATACAGGGGAAGAAGAGCAGAGTCACAGGAGACACCATCCAGCCACCCAAGAAGCAAATGTAATGGTGTACAGGTAAACCACAGGCCACTTGACAAGACAGATTAATAGAAATGTGTTGAGCTAGCTAACAATAAGCATGAGCCATAAACCATATAGCATGTAATTAGTATAAGCCATTGTGTGATTTTTTGGGACCAAACAGGGATGTGGTTTTGAACTACAGTCTAGGCCAGGCTGTGGGCAGGAGGGATTCATTTGGACCTTGGGCAGGATGATCCAGAATTTCATACAACCTTCCTTTCCATCCAACTCTGTATTATCTTTGTTTCTGCTTTAATTTGTCAAGCATAGCTTGTGCTGTTCACATGCTCTTGGATGAGCCACCTTACTGGATGATGATCAAACCAAAGAAAATTGTGTCTTCAAGTTCCTATCACTTGCTAATATCTCTAGCTTGTGGTGGGCCTTCCTGCCCACTTTTCTTCCCCTTGCTGGAATTTTTTTTGTCCTGAGATTCTGGAGTCCTGTGTATGCTATCTCAACTACTGTGAATTTATGCATGCAACTGTCCTGCTATGTCCAAAGGACACTATTTCTCTGTAACCATCAATCATCTATCACTCTTCTCATTTTTTCATTTACACTTCTGAAATGATCCTGAGACTTGGGATAGGATTAGAGATATCCCATGTAGAACTGAGTATTCTAATTTCTTATTCTCTACACCCTGACCAGTCTCTTTGTTAAATGTAATCTACTGCAAACAGAAGCTTTTCAAATAGGCATAACAATGGGTTCTAAAAGTCAGTGATACAACACTCATCTAGCAGAATAGTAGCTAGTTCTTTCCTCTAGTCTAGCACCTAAACAGACACAATTTCTTGATTCCTATTATGTGCCAGTATAAATTTCAACTAGTGAATCAGGCTTTAAATTTAATAATAAAATAGTTGGTTACAACCATGACAATCCACACCAATATCTTATCAGTGGACATGTGTAAGATTGGTTAATTTTTTTTCCCTCTGGTAGCATGACTAGCCATCAGGAATAAAGATTCCCAGTTAGTATCAGCTTGATTTCTATATTCTATGACTCAGTCATCCACTACCTTCAGCAACAAATTCCTACTGTCAAGTTCTGGAAGAAATTTGAGAACATTGTGAAAATCGTGCAATGTTGAGAGTTTATGGGACTTCACTTGCTTACAGTTACAAAGGAGTTAATCCATTCCTGGTTCTTTGCTTTTTATTATCACTTCGTCATTAGTAAAAAGAATGTTGCTATGTTATAATATAAGTTCACTGAAATTATTTATATATATATATTTATAAACTTTACATTTTTATATGCAACTCATATATATGAAGGTTGTACAGTAGGAGGTTTCCATATGACTTTTCAAAATGTATTTTGCATTATTAATTCATCCCTACATTTTCTCATCTGTCCTGTTTTCTCCCCCACAACAGCCTATGTGTTTATCCACTGATGAATAGGTAATGAAAATTGATAATTTTCACAGTCAAATACTATTGTTAATGCATTAAGAAATATGAGAGTGTAAAATTTCAAGTGATTGTCTGAAATTCAAAATGGTGATTCTGAGTGAAGTAACCCAGAAAGACAAATAAAGTATGTTTCTTATTATTTGCAACTGTTAGTTTTGAATCTGCAGATATCCATGCTCCACTTGGAATATCCATAGAGGTCAGGGAATTAGTAAGGGGTAGATATCTAGGGAGAAGAGACAGAAAGCCGTTTTATAAGTGTTAAAAAGGAATAATGGTATCAGGACGATTTAGTAGAGAATTCAGGGTAAGGTAAATTTGAGAAAATATTGGAAAATCTTTATACTTATTCACAATATTAGAATGGATTTACAAGTACATTGTTACTAATATTCAGCAACAAATCATGGGAATATCTAAACCATGAAGATTATAGTAATTATGAAGCCAAAGTCTGGCATAACTACTTAATTTTATTTAATTCTTTTGCTATTACCCATTTAATAAAATGAATTAATTAGAGATATTGTCCCTAATATTACTAGGAATGTCTTAAATTATAGATTTATAGATAATATGAGACAGAATGGATATCAAACCTGCAGGAGAGATTCCAAGCTACCTTGGTAGTATTTCACTATATCTGGTACACTGGCTAATCCAGGAGAAAACTTGAATCCTGGACATTTGAATTACTTCCTATCTCATCCCACATTTGGCAGTAATACAAATGTAGATTTTATACATCACCTACTTTTTTTTTTCTTTTTTCTTTATACTTAACCATTTTAGTAACCTCTACTCCTCTACTGGGATAGTTTATCTATTGGTTGTTCCTTTTTTATTATTTGGTGATTTTACATGATCCACCCCATCAAACTCAGTTATCAGTCCTCTCAGTTTCACACCCACTCTTATGGTCTCTCCATTTACAAAATAGCTGATTCATGTTGCTCATTTACTTACTGGAGCATAATTAAACTCCCTGTGACCAGACCCTTTGTATTTGTTAAAGCTAAAAAAATCTAGAAATTGGGTATATTATAAATGCCAAAATAATAGATTGGAGCTTCAAGAAATGGGAATGATGCTACAGAAAAACATCAAACAGAAAGTGATTTTGATCAAGCATGTTAACAGGTGTGAAATGAGTAACAGGATGTAAAATGATGACTACATGGAATTTTAATTGGAATTGTATGAAGTACCTAAAGGTTTAACCAGAATTGATATTAATGTATAATGTTAATAAAGTAAAAAATTAAAAGAGGGCTGATGTGGATGATTTTTGCATGCTTTGAATATCATTCATTAATAAAGGGACTGTTTGGGCCTATGGCATGCCTCTTAGAAGTAGGTAGGAAATCTGAGAATATATATATAAAGGGAAAGGAGGGCAGAGTACATGAAGCAAGATGTACAGAAATAGGTAAGCCATGGGTAACATGGCAGAACATATTAATGGAAATGGATTAAGATACAAGAGTTAGCTAGCAATATGTCTCAGCAATAGTCCAAGAAGCATATAATTATTACAAGGTTCTTTGTATTTCTGTGGGACTGTGGGTCTGTAGGTCTATGGGTTTGGATCATGGGCCAGACAGGCCAGAAATCTATTATTACAGAAGTCTTTACTTATGATTAATTGCACTTAGAGTATCATGGGTACTGGAAAAAAAACCCAAGAAACCCTGGACAGAAAGGGGTAATATTTTATTAATCTCTAATAAACACAACCACACTCTCATAATTTGTTGTTGACCTCTAGTTCTAAAATAATTAAGATAGTAATGCTAGTTGACCATGCAAGTTCAATGTGTGTCATTATAGAAATGAAACTCAAGTTACAGTGTACTATAAACAAGCTTCCAAAGTGAGGAATCATCTTTATTATGAATATCTGGAACTAAAGTTTTCCTTGGCTGTGGGTGCTAATATAGTATCTTCAGAGTGCTTTCTGTTTGTAAGAGGTCTGCACAAGAAGGGCAATAACCATCTTTTACTGCTAGCAATGCAGAGACATAAGAAAACCATGAAGAATTACATATCAACACAGGAAACTTCAAAACATAAATAACCATACAAGTCAGAAAGTCAAAGGATTTGATAGAACATTCTAGTCGTATCACCAATCTAACATTTTGGAACAATCATGTACATCGGATTCTGAAGCATATATTACAAAGTACCAAACATCCATCTAAACATTGAAGAGACTGCTTACCAGGAATACAGATTTCTTGAGAACTATAGTACCATAAAAGTAAAAGAACAGCAGAGAAACATAAGCACGGGTGACTGAGTATCTGCCCTTGAGAGGAAGCTGACTTTTGTTTCTTTCTCAACATCTTGCTTGCTCTGCTACTACTAATTGCCACCTGCAGCTCAAAGCTATATTCTCCATGAACAGTCTCAAAATCATTTCTTGCATTGTTTAATTACTTGAAAATAATTCCACTGTTTTCATAAAATATATGTTCTTTGTCAGAAAATGTAAACTTTCAAAATTAATAATACTCATAGGTTGAAGTATGCCAGATCTGAGGACATCTGAAATTAAAGGCAAAGAAAGCAGCCAATATCATAATAGGAATTGAATAAGTCAAATATTTTTCATAGGTAGCATATAAAGAAAAATGAAGGAGCACATAGACCAAATGGAAGAGCCAGGATCACAATGGAGAATGACTTCCACTTCAGAGGTTCTCATTGGAGAACTCTCACTGAATCACACCCATGGACCTTTGTTACATGTTTTACTTTTTGACTTACAATGCATAGGATGTGACAGCATATGAACTTGCAATGAAGAACTGGAGTCTTCTTGAGGATTCAGCACAAGCAATATGTGACTGGTAAACAGAAGTCAAGTGACAATGATCTTGAAAAGATTAGGATACAAAAGCAGGGACTACATACAATATAGAGCATGTTTACTAGTACTAGTGGCAATAAACAAATGAAGAAATGGCATAAACAAATTATGATTGTTTTAATTTTGTGTAGATAATGAAAAAGTAATAGTACTGTGACTCACTCACAAAAATCAATGTAAGGTAAGAAAGTTCTTATAATTTAATGATTATAAACAAGCAGAGAGAATTTCCTAAATTTAATATACTTTCTACTCACTTATCAAGTCCATAATATTAAGATACTTATTTTTAAATGTGTTTGTTTGTGTAGGTATGTGCATATGTGTGTATAAATACTTTTAGGTCCAGAAGATGGCTTTAGATCAGCTGGAGCTGGAGGTTTGGAGCCTCCTGACAAGAGTATTGGGAATTGAACTTTGATCTTCTAAAAGAGTAGTTCATACTTTAACTTCTGTGCCACATCTCCAGTTTCAGACTCCATATTAATTTACACTTCTTGTGCATTACATTTTAATGGTTAACTTTAATTATAGCATGAAACAATATCTAAGAATAGTAGTTTAAGTAACTATATCTACAAAACAAATATTCATAGAGAAAAACTAAAGAATAACATTTTAATGCATTTATAATCATTAAGAACACACAGATGCTTATTTATTTTTCACATATAAGAAACTACTACTATTCATTTGAAAATTTGTTTTCATACTTTTAAATCTCAAATTTATTTTGGCTAAACTATAAATTTGTACAGGTAATATATTCTCTTTATTGCTTCTCAGATGATAACAGTCCCAGACTTTTACAACAGGTTGGAATGGAGGTTGGAGCACATAAAAAATTTCTGACTCTTGATATCTGAAAGGTAGCATCTGAAAAGGAGAGAGAGGGTGGCCTCTGTGGTGATATGTTACATATTTAATAAAATTAATCTGGAATATCAGAGAACAGATCCACCCACAGTCAATCCAGGAGGGTCAGAGAGTGGTAACTCATGCATTTAATCCTAGCATGGGGAAAGACTGGGAGTGATGATATATGCCTTTAATCCCATAATTTCTGAGACAGAGATCTTTTTGTGTTTCTGTGAGTTCAAGGCTAGCTACCAAATAGTAGTAGCTCACATCTTTAATCCTAACCTGGATGTGAAACAACTTGGCTAAGAAGGTATTTAAGGCTGGCTTAGAAAGACAGATTTGTTCTTTTAGAAGCAATGAGGAGCAAAGCTGAGAAAGTTGGAAGATAGCTGGGTGAGATTTGACTGTGGACTGTTTCCTCTCTTTGATATTCCAGCCTTTCCTTGACATCTGGCTTGCATTTTCTTTAATACAATAAGAATTTGTGGTGCAACACTTAGTGTCCAACTTTGGGGCATGCATTCCCCTCATAAAAGTCACTTGCAGGCCAGAGCAACATGTGGCTGGAGGAATAATTACCAGCTTTCTATTCTGAGTTGGCCTCCAGTTTTAGGCAGACTGGCCACACGTGTTTCTTCTTCACTTTCATCTGAGTAAGTTTTTCAGACAGTGGCTTCTTTCTCCTGGTCAGTTGTGGGGTTTTTCTCTTTCCAGACCCTTCCTTCAGCTGCTATTACACTATGTAGCTGCCCTACTTCACAGTCATTTGAATCGTCACTGACATCTAGATTGGTGAGTAAATTGGATTCTTGTAAAAAGGGGAATTTGTTTAAGGCAATTGAGTATGTTTGGGCTTTCTGTGATTTTACTCTAAACGATTTGATAAATAAAGTAGATTGGACTATCCTCATAATGCTTATCATAATGTGTATTATAAATATTAGTTGTTTGATTACTTCTGTTTTATTTTTTAAAACGTCAATTAATGTAAATGCCAAAAAGAAAGTCTTAGAAAAGCCTTATATTTTTGGAAGTTGCTTGCTAGTCCATACTGTTTAATTAGTTAATATTATTTGCTTCTTGGGTCTCTGAGGGCATGTAAGATGAGATATAGTTGTGTTGTGAAAGTTTTAGAAAAGAAACTTACTTAGAAGTTAAAGTGCATAAGTTTGAGAGACATCAAAAACAGTTTTTAGTTAGTAATACAAATTAGACACAAAGTGGATTAGATACAATCTTTTGGAGTGGTCAAAATTGTATAAATGATAATTTTTTGGAATTTGTCAATTGTTAATGTACTGGATATTACTACTCATGTAATTATAGTTTGTATATTTTATATATAATCATTGTGCTTATAATATATGGCTTTTCCTATGCTAGTCATAACCTTCTTTTAATTTTTGACACAAAAAGGGATATGTGCTGATATGTTATACATTTAATAAATCTGGAATATCAGAGAACAGATCCACCCACAGTCAATCCAGGAGGGTCAGAGAGTGGTAACTCATGCCTTTAATCCTAGCATGGGGAAAGACTGGAAGTAATGATCTATGCCTTTAATCCCATAACTTCTGAGACAGAGATCTTTTGATGTTTCTGTGAGTTCAAGGCTAGCTAACAATAGCAGTAGCTTACACCTTTAATCTTAACCTGAATGTGAAACAACTGGGCTAAGAAGGTGTTTAAGGCAGATGTTAGACAGATTCATTCTGTAGAATTGACTAGGAATGAGGCTGAGGAGGCTGGAAGATAGCTGGGTGAGATTTGACTGTGGACTGTTTCCTCTCTTTGATATTCCAGCCTTTTCATGATATCTGGCTCTGAGTTTCCTTTAATACAACCAGAATTTGTGCAACAGGCCTCTTATTCTTAAGAGACTTTGGAAAACTGATGTTATTGACAGAGAGATAATAGAAAGTTCTCATGATAGATTTTAGACTTTAGACCACCAGAAACTTAGACTCTAATGTCATTTTGTACTTATCTTCAACCAAACCAGTCAGTTTTTGTTTGAGATGATCAATTTTTCTTATCTCTCAAAGAACAAAGAAAAAGAAAGCCCAAAGGAATTCTATTTCAAGTAGTAAAACTTACTTTTAGTCTCTGCCATTTTTTTGTATATATTATCCAACTTTCTGGAAAAAAAGATATAATAATATAGAGAAAAACACAAAAGCTCATCAAAAGAAATACAATGGAAGCATACATACAGTCAAACCAGTGAATAAACTAATCAAATAAGGATTTGTAAACAACTATTGAAAGATTTTGGCTTCTACACAATTCACAAAAATCACTCCATTTTATAGAACATATTTGTGATTCCAGGTATTTGTTTATAGCTAAAATGAAAGAAATAGCAGAATATGCCCCTCTGCATCCTCAGTTGTATTTACTATGGAAATGACCTTTATTTTGGAAATCAAAAGAGGTAGATGAGTATGAATGCTTCACAGGAAGACAGCAGAAGTAAAACATAGAAATTATTTCTTTGCACATCCTTGATGGAATCAGAATCTCATTTTTGCCTTTTGTTGTTTGTTCAGGGTCAAATGTTCTATTTTATTGTGGTTTGAAAACCACTGAAACATTGAATTTATACCTGACTTGACATGGTATATATGTATAAGCTGATTTTCCTCCAGAAATTGAAAAGCATGGTCAGTTATGTAGCATCTACTCTATCAGTTGTACATTTATCTACCAACCAGAGGGGCAATGTCTTTTAAGTAAAAATATTTAATAGAACAGTAATAAACTTCATTAATTGCTGAACTGAAAGTGAGGGGCCATTGAATCTGTTTGAAATCTGTCTAATTATACTTGGCCTGGCCATATGATACACTTGCCAGAAAAAGTTATGGGAAATAACACTGCTAAAATATACCCAAAATTATAAATATGGAAGCACAAACATTACATGTCTTTGCAATGTCTTATAAGCACTTATCTTATTTGCCTACTCAATAGCTATTTAATTGTTGATGACAAAACACCTCCATTGACTTCTTTTGTGGAACTGATTAGAGCAAGCATTCTGTGAAATAGAAAGACAACTTGTAGGCTTTTGCTTAGCAGAAATGCAAATAATCTCTTTTTATAAACTCCAAATATTGCTATGTTGGGTTGTATTCAGTTTGATCTCTGTTTTTACAAAGTGATATGAATATGTATTGCTAGCAGCATCTCCTCATTCTTCTTTGTGTCAATTTTGCCACCTGACTGACAAGCTCACTTATAACTCAAGTGCAAATTTGAAATATTCAGTTAGAATTTATGTCATTTAAATTTCCCACCAACATTTATCCTCTGGTAGATTAAAAAGAATACAAATTCATGTATAGACATAGTTATGAAAACTGGCAAACAGAATGGAAAAGGAGATTAAAGATACAATAGTATCAATGAAGACACAGCCCCACTCTATTTATAAGTTAAAACTATGAAAATATGTCTTCCACATTTTGCTTAACCAGGTGGTTATACAAACTATATGTGTATTTTGTTTGGAAATACACAGCAGCAAGACAGTCATTATTATTTTTAAGGTATCCAGTTTGAAGTATAGATTTATTTACATACCCATAAAGTTCTAATAGGGAACTCAACTCATCTACTATATCATTTAGTATACCTGAGGCGGACTTAAAAATTATGAGCTATAGTAACATGTATACCTTCTACATGCCAGTTAATCTACCTTTTTTCTTAATAATTATAGAAATTGTTTAAAACTGTCTTCTAATGTTAAATATCACTACTGCATATAATTTTGATCCTGTTAATTCATTTACTACTTTTCCTATAATTGCTTACAAGACATCTTCAATTTATAATATATTTTATATACATTTAAGAGCAGATCAAGCATTCTAGTTACAATATTAAGAGGAAAAATATGAGAAGAATTTCCTCATATTTTTACATGTAGAGTATTCCACAGCACCTTCTGTGAAAGGGAAAATAAGTTTTATTCAATAGAATAACATTAGGTACATCAACTACATTTCAGGGAAGGCTCCATGCTTAGAAGTAGTTGGTCAACATAAAATTGACTCCACATTTTTGTGTGCTTTTTGTTTTATTTTGAATTCATATTTTTGTTTATTAATTGTTATGATAGTTTGTGAAGAGGGCATATTTGTTTTTGAGAGATTTGAAAAGACATAAATTTGGGTAGGTAGGGGTATAGTGAGAATCTTCAAGTAATTGAAAGATAGAAATAATATAATCAAATTTATGGTCTAAAAATTTAAGTAAAAATTGTTACAGAAACAACAAAAATAAAATCTTGGAAATCTTAGCAGAATTTTTATAATTCTATTGCTATCATTTTACTTTATATATTTGTACTCATTGCATGTAAGTGAAGTATGTGCATTAGTTGCACAATGAAATAGCAGACTTATTTCTGTCATATTACTATGGTTTTTGACACCTAAAATGATTACTATATCAACTAATAGATTAGCTTGCAAAATATTTAACAAATGTGACATGTGTAAGAAATGTTATAAATTTCTAAAGCTATAATTATATGCTTGAACAATAGTATTATATGGTATAATGTGAATGTACATATAACTACTACTCTACTAAATCAAATATAATGACAAACATTATAAAATAATTACAAACATTTAACATTTAGTTCAATTTTCAGTCAGAAAAATTGTACCAACAATAATTTCTCTCTTGATAATTTTCAATTCAAAATATATTGAGGTTATAACAATAAATTTTAGGAAAAAATGCTAGTTATTTCAAAATTGTTTTAATTGTCTCAGTATGACACTGAGTCTAAGTTCTAATGGACTATTTTTCTATTTTATGCAAGTTTTTAATTCAAATATAGCTTCTCCTTTTCCTACTCCTACCTCTAACTCCTCACATGTCCCTTCCATCTATCTAACCTCTTTGTGTGTGTGTGTGTGTGTGTGTGTGTGTGTGTGTGTGTGTGTGTGTGTATCTTGCTAAATCTTGTTAAATCTGTATTTATGTGTGTATGGTCTCAGGTTCAGAGTTTGTTACTTTGTATTGATAATGAATTAGGAAACTGGTCCCCAGGGTAGACTAGTTCTCCCTCTCTCCATAATCAATAGTTAACTATAGTTCTTTTCCTTTTCCACTTAGCATTTTTATTGGTATCATCATTGTTTAGGTCTTTGGCAGTCATATTGCAGAGTTATCAGCAATATAGTTTCCAAGACATCATAGTCTCCCAGAAGAATTTCGGACCTTTTGCTCTCACAATCTTGCTGCCACCTTTTCTGCAACATTCCTTGAATCTTAAGAGCAGGAGTTGTATTGTAATTGTATCCACTGAGACTGTGATCCCCTTGATCAATTGATTTATGTGTTATGAACTTAATGCCAGATCAACAGATGGATATCATGGCTGGTACTCAAGCTTTAGTTTTAGTATTTTCATGGAAATGCTGAATGTGTAAGCCATTGGGTCTCTGATTCCTGTGCCTTATTTTAGGCTCTTCTTTTTCTGTTTGTTTACCTTCTCCAACTTTGATATTATGGTTTTTGGGTTTTTTATTGTTTATTAATTTGTTATATTTTGTTATGCTTTGTTATCTCTTTGAAGCCTGTTCCATTCCACTGAGAGACAGAAAGCAAGTATTTCTGGACAGAAGGGAGGTGGGAAAACTGGAACGATTAGAAGGAGTGGAAGGTGTAACCAAGATATACATAATGCAAAAAAATCTATTTTCAACATAAAGAAAAAAATTAATAAAATTACAAAAATCTTCAAACTTACAAACACAGCCATTCTTACTGTGAAAATCATTAATAACTTATTGTAGCACCAGGCATAGACATGAATGCCCTGATGTAATGGCTTCATATTTTGTCATGTATCACCAAGAGGTCAGAATAAGCTTTCTATACATCCAAGACTGTGCATGTCTTTGTGTCTATGAAGCTAAGCTATTATTTATCTGAGTGTCACCTTCAGTAGTCAATAGAATCCTTCTATCAGTAACATCCCAAGAGACCAATTCCAGAAGCTGCAGATGAGCCATCTGAGCATATACCATGTTATGTGAACAATGGGGTCATGTGTTCCATTTTAGGTTGGCTGAGTTCATACTGAACAATATGCTGATTGTGATTTGAAACAAAGTAAACTGGATCCCACTGTAGTACTTAACAGTGACAACAATTCCATAAAGGACTCTTGCTAATCCAAGACTTATCACTTTATTAATTCCTAAAATACTGGAATGATTACAGGATCTGATAAGATAGACCACTAAGAAATTCCTGGGAGGCAGGTACACATAAAGCCAAAGTATAGAGACTGACGTAAATAACCTGCTCTTTCATATTCAGAAAATGCCACAAATGAACAAGCAGCAAGAACTGCCATGAACTCAACTAACTGTCAAAACAAGGTACCAGAAACTATCTAGTTTGAACAATATGGGTATATAATTTACTGTAAGTTTTTTTTTAATTATAATCAGTTGAAATTAAGAACAAACAAAAAACAATTCATCACTCTGAGTAATTTTAATAGAAGGCAATAATGATCTCTTAAAATAAAATGGAAATGCTTGAACTGAGTATTACACTAAGAAAACATGAACCATGATCTAAGGTCTCTATTTGGGAATCAATTAAATGAGAGACAGAATTAGTATCTTAAACACAGGATCCTTAAAAAAAAAAAAGTGCAAGGAAGAAAAAAAAAGAATGAAGGAAACTTCCTGGGATTTCAGACAGTTCTACCACTCCTGGGCTAATGCTCAAAGCCTGGATATGTACTTTACCAATAACTGGTCAGCAATATTTGTTATTATTCTATTACAGTAGCTATGAAATAGAGACACCTTATATGCCTTTCAACTCATGAATGAAAAAAGAAAATGTGGTTCATTCACACAACAAAATGAAGCGGAAAACAAAAATGAATGCACCTGATTGTCTATGATGATACAGCTTGCCCTGGAGGCTGGGCCTGGTCATGGGAGGTTCTTCCTGTTAGTGGTCTCTGGAAAAGTCCCCTCCCAGCTAAAGCCTAGAGCCTTTCTGCTAGCAAGAGTCTGAGATCAGAATCTTGGGTGTGACCCTGGCTCTGGAGAGGGATTCTCTGGCTGGACAGCCGAGGAGCTGGCATCTGTTCATCTCTGATTTCACTCTGGACAAGGGTCTGAGTTTCAAAGACATCAGTCCATCTCTGATGATGCAGTTTGCCCTGGATAAAGATATTTTTATAGCACATTTCTAAATCAAATCTGCTGCCTACATCTCCATTTGAACAAAACTAATTTTTAATTTTAATTCATATTCTAAATAGAGAATTCTGAATTACTTTTCCTTCATCACTCTATGCCAATACATTGTTTATATGGCCATTGCTTTGTGACAGATATGACACTGTTCTTGTTATCTGCATTTAATATTATGTTTTTCAACCATTTTTTGCAATGATTTTTGGCTTTATTTCCCAGCCATGTGAATGGGAAGTATCTAGAATCTTATTGTGATTATTCTGGTAAGACTTCATTGGCACTGGAGGAATTTTCAGCTGTTCTTTCTTCAGTTAGCATCTGTCCCATTTCTAGTTTTTACTCTGAAATATTCATAAATGAACCATGTATTTCTATTTTCTTTCACTGTGCTATTCTGATGGGGTACTGTTTGATATTCAGGTTTCTAATTCAAAAAATAGTAATTGTGCATTCCTGATGTTTATGACAGCTAAAAATTTTATATTGCATTTCAACAGTTAAAATTTGATAAATTTCTTTTTACAGCTTCCTATTTTGGTCATATTGTTTACACATTAAGTAATTGTAATATGTATATAATTGAAAACACACATGAGTTCTAATTCTAAAATCTGGTTCATCCAAGTATATGGTTCTATCTTTACTTATCATGTTTATTTTAGAAAAATTGTATTTATTTTGGGTATGTGTTTGTGCAGGGTATGATGTATGTAGCATTTGAGAAGGTAGAGAGCAGAAGACAATCCTGTGGATCTGATTCTCTTTTTTTCAACTACAATATGGTCTCAGATGCTACCAAAGTCATCAGAATTACTTAGTTAGTGCCTGTCTTTGTTAAGCCATCTCACCAGCTCTCAGTGTCTACTTTTAAAGAGATTTTTGTATCTATCATGCATTTTTTCATTTTTCATATGCTCTTTTATTTTTAATTTTATTTTCTGCATAATCACTATGCTGCAGAGATTCTGCTATCTACATTCTTCTTTATTAATAATGAAAACCTTATTCTATTGACCAAAACATACTGATTTATCACCATTAATTTCCAGAAGCTTTATTAGGGTTGGTCTGTTTAAATGTATAACAGACTTTTCTCTTGTAGAATGGTTCTTCTGTTTTTTGCAAATAGATGATATTTACTGAAGCAGTGTTTTGGAAATATTAAAATGTAGTGCCTGTCTTCTTAAGTCTTATAAAGCTAAAACTTTTGCTTTAGAATTTGCAACTAATGTAGAAAAGAATATTAGTTTGAATTCTATGGCTACTGGACAGTCTGAATCTAGAAAAAAATTACAAGTAGGTTTATGAACTTCCTATTGGCTACCCCTTTCTTGTTGGGCTTCACATTCTCAATATGTAGCTCCTAAGCAACTTTGATCCCTGAGTTCTGAAGTCTGAAGAAAATATTTATAAAATTCTACAAATATCAAAACAAAATTATCTAATTTTTAAATTAAATAAAGATATCATATCAAATAGTAGCCAAACATCCATGAGGGGTGTGTGTGTGTGTGTGTGTGTGTGTGTGTGTGTGTGCTTGTGTGTGTGTGTGTGTATTTGTCTGAAAACAAGGTAACAAGGTCTCTTGTATCTCAAGCTTGCTTCAAACTCCCTGTGTCTTCCTGGAGAACTGAATTTCTGATTTTCCTGTTTCTATCTTCCAAGTAGTAAGATTGAAAACTTATATCGTTATGGGGCACAAATCCAGTGATACATTCTACCAACTAAACTTCACCCCAGATTCCTCCAAGATTTCTCCTTGTTTTTCTTTTTCTTTTATTTATTTATTTATTTATTTTTAAAGAATAAAGTCTTTTTTTAATCCATGTATCCCTTTGTTCCAACTCTGTGTTCCTGGTCCAGCCTACAGTGTGGGAGGAGACTCTATATGAGTAAGGGGATAGGGAGTAGGAAGAAAATTCTCACAGTGATGGCTGCCTGGAACTCTGGGGAGCTCACTGAATCAAGATTATTTAATTATTATTTATTTTTTCTTAATTTTGTGTGGAATTAATGAATTATCTATATTATAAAATGAGCAATAATACTTTCTAGATTTTCTGTATTACAAAAGAAATCACTTCTTAAACTTTTGAAGAAAAAATTCTAATGCCAGTGAATGGCATGGAATATTATTTTAGTTACTTCTTTGTGTTTGCATCATTTTTTTCAGATTTTTAAAATAATAAATGGTGTCTTTTAAATCAAATCATTTAATTTCTTATTTAAAATCAGCTATGGATATTCTTATTCATAATTATAATAGCCACTTAATATTTGCTTCTTGCTTTTCCTGCATATTTATTTCAAGTTTTACTTGTTTTATTTTTATATTGAACTATAAGAACTGTGCCTATTCTTTGTACCTTTACTTTCCTTCCAGGAAACATTCAACCCACTAACAGTTTTATTTTGAAATGCATATATTAATATATATATACATATATATAATCAGTCTAGAGTAGGTGGCACAGATTAGAAATTAACTTGATATCTTTTAAGCCAAAATATTTTTAATCAATAAAGAGATGTAAATAAAAGAAGGAATGGGAAAAAAACTGTGGATGCAGTCTTCCCAGTTCAGTATCATGTACACAATAGTAATTTTCATTCTCAAACACTACTGTGGGCTCTTATTTTTCTTTAAACTTGTGTATCTCATTCAATTATGAAAACATACTAATACTGAAACTGTATAGGACCTATATTATAATTTGTACCCATAAATTCACAAATAGCTTTGGGTTTGTGGAGACATGGGTGAGTTCACTTATGCTAACCTAAGAGACAAAATGATCCTGTGACTATTAGGACAGAAAGCAGGGATGCTAGCATTAGCAAACACACCTGCACTCAATCTAGTCTGGAAGCTGGGGAAGAGGGCTAGGATGGTCCAGCCATTAGGAACTACATAGCAAGACCTTATCTCTAAAGTAAGACAACAAAACAAAACAAAACAAAACAAAACATGTTATCTGATGAGATTATGCCTAATGGATAACCAAACAGATTTCAATAGCCTTCAGAGGATTAAAATGAGAAAATATAAACACAACATCTCTGAGGTTTATTTTTATTTTATTTTATTAATTATTTTACCTAAAATAGAGTTATTAGGGACTGAAGAGATGACTTAGTTTTTAAAAGTGTTCATTTCTCTTCCAGAGTAGTCAGGATAGTTTTTGCACCTATATCAGCCAGCTCACAATCTTCTGTAATTCCAGTTCTGTTCCAAGGAATTCTATGCCCTTTAGCCTACAAAGGCACACACACACACACACACACACACACACACACACACACACACACACATACACACACACACAACAAACATTTTTTATTTATGTGTATATACATATACCTACATGAGATTGTGTGTGTGTGTGTGTGTGTGTGTGTGTGTGTGTGTGTGTGTGTGTCCATGCTACAGGACACATGCAGGGGTCAGATACAACTTCCTTAAGTCTGATTTCCTTTTATTATGACAATCCTTAGGATGGAACTGTGTTATTGGCCTTGGTAGCAATTTTATTTACGTACTTGCTAAATCATTTTGTCTGCCCCATATCCAGTGATGTTTATGACCCAGAAATAGATCAAATAAATATATCCAATGTCTGGTGGTAGGAAGCCATTATTTTTGTTATGCTGTATAACAAACAACCCTACCTCTGCTTCAGAGAATGAGGCCATCCATATCTAATGCTTTTCATTGAAAAACATATTCTAGGTTGAAAGTTTTTGACAAAACGTGTTCTATATGTAAAGAAAGTCAATAGGCCAGTGGATTGCTGTCTAGCTACCCATGCTGGTGAAATTTGGAATTAGAAAATCACGATTTTATAACTCCTTGTAAAATAATATTTCTAGTCATCATTGAACAGTGGATTTAAGATAGTAAAAGTTAAGCTAGTGAGGAAATTTGGAAAAAGTTAACTCAGTACTTTTCAACCTTCTTAATATTGTGACCCTTTAACACAGTTCCTCATGCTGTGGTGACCTCCAGTCATCAACTATTTTTGTTGCTACTTCATAACTGTAATTTTACTGCTATTGTGAATAATAATGTAAATATCTTCATTTTCTTGATGATCATATGTGACTCTTGTGAAAAGGTCATTCAACCTTCCAAAGGGTTCACAACCCATAGGTTGAGAACCACTCTATTATGCTGATATCACCCATGTACACTGGCAATGTAAATATCATTAAAAGTAAAATGACCTCACCCTCATGTGATGGGTTCCCTGTGTAACGTCATGGGAAGTAGAAAGTAATACATTTGTGTTACATTGCATGAAAATAATCCATACTGAGAATCTAACTTCTGGATAGGGAAGGGATAGACACAAGGTTAGAAAAACACATGATGACATTACCATCAGTGAGCAGAAGAATCCACAAGCCAAAAGTTTTACTTTCATCAACAAATTATGAATGTGCTCTGATTATATATGATAGATGATTTCAAGAGCTACGAAAGTTTTGTACAATACAGACAAGACTGACTTACTGGTCCAAGTGATAATCCCTGATCAAAATGCAGAAAAATTCCAGATCTGATTATATCAGCAGTCATGATCCAGTCACTTAATCTAAGATGAAATTGCTGAGACTGAGGAGATCACAGAGAAAGGGCATGGTAGAGAGTTCTCTGCGTGAGAAAAGGGCCATGAAACCTTAAGACTTGTCTGCTTTGTACCTTATTATTTCCCACTGAAACTCTTCTGAGGAAGTACAGGTGAAAAGCACTTCAGAAACTGCCATGTTTCCTGTGTTTTGGAGTCAACAGACAGACACAGTCTAAGCTCTAATAATTTGTACCTTCTTTTAAAGAGAAGAGTTCACCAAAGTATATCTTTTGAGTTTTTAAAAAGTTTTTGGAATGAGATGCCTTGAAGTGCTTATTTCTCAATGTCAAACATATTGATTGACTCTCATTCAGTTCAGCCACTTTGTGCAGTGTTCCACTGATCCAGCTGTGTAAGTCATAGCATTTATAGGTGTCCTCATAAGTTATGCTTTTCTTGTGTACTGAATTTTAGTGTCTGGGTGATGGAGATGATTGTAGAGCTCCATCCATCATTGAAGATTTTGTATTTCTTCATTAGTTCTTATTTACTGCTGCTTCAGTATGAGTTTTGTGGTGTCTTAGAGTGCTGCATACAAATTATATATCACTTTGATATTTAAATCAATGAATTTAAACTACTGCATAATGATTGCTTTCAATATGCCTTCATTTATGAAAGATGATGTAATTAAAAATGTTCATTTGATCAGGTCTCGAAAATGAACCTGCACATTTGCATTACCTTTCTATGAGATAAATTAATTCTATTGAGTGTTTTATTCATTTATTGGGGTGCTACTTACCAAATACAAGGACTTACAAATCCTAGACAAGGGCTTTGTCACCAGCCTATAGCCCCAGTACATTTTGAGTCTTTTAAAACCATTAGAAAAGGCTACCAATTGTGACTTAAAAAAAAATCTTTCTCCTATTCTCATATTGTCCTTTTTAAAAAAACTTTCTTCCATTTTTATACATTTTATCTTTATCCTCACCTCTACTCCCCACCCCTATTATAAAAATTTTGCTGCTGAATGTTAGAATAAAACATTGAATATCTCAGGAGCTGATCTTGACTTATGTTTTCATCCAGGGGCAAATTTACCTTATTATTTCCCATAGTTAGAGAAAGATTGGAAATGTTGCCAAGAAAACAGGACATATTAAGAAGGTCACATATGTCTGAGTATTTTATCATTCATCCTTAAGAATACAGTAGAATAAAAATTGTTTACAATTAATGTAGATTATTTCATCCATGTTAATCCATCATTAAAATTTTAACTTAGATCTTTTTATAGGCCTTATATTTCAATATTTAGTACAGCCATACTTTACCTAACTTCCATGAATAATTGGGACATAGTTATAAGAAATGTTTTATATTCAAATCTAAATTTATCATTTTTGTAATACCTTGATTTGTTTTTCTTAATTATTCTTTTAGTATTTACATTCTTTTCTATTTTCTTTTAAAGTGTCATAATTTTTTTGCATACCATATATTAGTTCTTTATCATATCTAGCTTTTTATAATTTTCAGCTTTTTACTAGTAAGTTTTCAACTGTGTTTAACATATTAAGAAATAGTTGGAACTTTTGAGCACTTGATTTTAGCCTTTTGTAGAAGGGACTAGAGATTGAAGATGAGAATTGACCACCTGATGGTGTTAACCTACAGGAAAATTACATACTAAATATACATCACACTTCTCCCAGGAACTTTAAGACCAAAGGAGAGAAAGGATTCTATAAAAGGTATCAAAGATGCTTGACAAAAGACTCAAGGATGTTCTAAAATTATTATCTTAGGATCTAGGAAGGCAAAGGTTACTGTGGAATTTGCTATGGTGAAACTCTAAGAAAGCAGTCAGATGTGTGCTTCCAGAATATTGAAAGGAACATTGTAAACAGAGAGAGATGCTCACCTTACCCTCTTAGTCTCTAGAGTTTGTCCCAAAAAACATCTCCATCCATAAATACATCCTATGGCCCAGGATATCAGAACAGAATTTCCCAATGGCCCATGTAATCCACCTCACCATACTCACTCAGCTATTCAGTGTCATTTCCCATCCTATCTGTACCAAACTGTTTGCAAGTTTGACGTGGAGAAAAATAGAAATACAGCTATGAGACTATCAACATGCAATTGTTAATTTTGTCTTTGAATAATTGATTTTAGTTTTGTTAGGCCATAGTATCTGAAAGGGACTATTTTTCTTTATCTTTGCTATACATTTTTTCTCAAGAATAATCCTTCATCTGCCATTACACTGCAGCCTTGCATGCACCAACTTCTTATTGCCACAAACTCATCTTTTCTGTCCTGTAAAAATAAGATTTCTGAGCTGCAGGTAAGTGAAGTTTGAGTTGATGATAATGATTTGAGCTTTAAGCAATGACTGGCTCACAGCTTCTCATTAATCCTTATCAAATGCTAAGTTATCACAATATATTTGTGGGACAATGTAGACCTGAGTAAAGGTTTACCTATGAACTGCTGTGTTATTTAAATTGATGAAGAAAATGAGAATTATTGCATTGGTAAGATATTCAGATGATTTTGCAACAGGGGTAATTAATTGGGAAAGATGATTGGAATTTTGAAAAACTCATCTAGTTTGAGGAGACATTTCTGATAGGAATATTAGTTAATATCTTTAGGCCACAGAATTATGTTTAAAACAGAAATTAACCTTATAGGTTTCTGAACCCTTTCTTGATTTTGGAAAGCTTCTGTTTGCTGTTAAATAACAGTGCCACCATAGCTAGGCACAGCAGTGTAAATGTGGGTGTAGTGGGGGAGATAATTTTGTGAATACTGTGCTATTTAAGAGATTCAATAATAGAATTAGATAGTACACATAAAATATTGAATTCAGGTAGATTGTGCATGTGTGTGTGTGTGTGTGTGTGTGTGTGTGTTTTATCTTGAATTTTATTGAATTTTATTCCATGATGCAGCCAATGCTGAATTGCTCAGAACAAGCCTTGTACACATTAATATTGCTACCCTTTAGTCATACAACACCTGCAGTTACTCTTTATCATTGAATTTTTATGAAATGCAGAATCAAAGATGCTCATAATACATACCATACCTCTAGCAACCCATCCTAAAAGCTAAATTTCTTCTGCATATTCTTAGAGATAAAAATAGGTCTTAGTTGGCATTAGTAAAAGTCATGTTCTTACTGACAGTACCTAACACATAAGGGGAAAAATAATGTAGCAAGAGGAATGATATCAAATCCACTGTGGTTTCTAAGCCCTTGTCTATCATCAAGTAATATGAAGAAAAAATAGTAAACTCATAGGATAATTGGTTTTCATTGCCTACTTTGGGTTTTTTGCATGTGGTGGGATTTAGCTATGTGGTAAGGATAGCCTTAAAATTATAATGTTTGTGCCTCAGTCTCCTATGAGTTCTGAGATTACCAATGTGTGTGCCACTAAGATACTTTCTAGTTGAAGTTTTAATATGCTTATAAAAACCAGGCATGGACAGAAGAAGGTAGATAATATCCGGGTTTTCATTTTTATTTCCAAGGATGGAAATAACCTTTTTTTTTTTTTTTTTTTTTTTTTTTTTTTTTTTTTTTTTTTTTTTTTTTTTTTTTTTTACAAATAACCATTTATAATCTCAGATGCTCCCAAAGACATATACTAACTACTACCTCAATATTGGATGGCTGTAAGAAATTTATTTTTATGAGAACATGATGATAGTCTTGGCCTCTATAAAAATTGTCCTAAAGAACAATGAATAACAAAGCAAAGTAAATCACATTCAAGGAAAGCATCTGTTGCCAACTTCTGTTAAGTGGCTATGGAAGCTGAGAGAATTCCATTTCACTATGGCAGGAAAATTACATGGCCTTTCAAATAAAGAAAAGCCTATAGTGGGGAAGGGAGACAATGAAAAGAGAGAAAAATAAAATTTATCTCATAGATCCCTGAAGTGCACAAGAGCAATAACAAAGTAGAAAGACAGGGCTCAAAGGATGTAAGGCTAATTGGCTCACTGAAAATTAGACCAAATGATTGAATAAGGAACTCAGAAATGGGAGGGTACAACAAGCAGTGACAGAAATAATAGAGACAAGGGAAGCCAGGGACAGAACTCCAAGGACTCACTCAATCCCCAGATTCAGGATTTTCTAATGGGAGTTGGATGCAAACAGGTGATATGAATCTCTCCTCAGTTAGATCGTTGTTGGTAAGACCTCAAAGCAATGCAGAGAAGAATGTTTATGCGCAAACAATACAAAGTTTATTATGTAGTCATTCTTCAAAGGTATAATAGTTGTTCTGGATAGTTCTCTTTGATATCTTTAAATGAAATGTGTGTATGATTTAGGTTAAACATAAAATTCAGAAAAAGGAAAATAAAACTTTATGACAACTTGCTATATTTCAAGTTGTGAATGCTAAATAATGATAATGGTTAGGTAATGCTGTCAGATGCATGAAAGGACAACCATGCATGCTTTATTCACAACCAGAAGATACTGTGTGTATGTATGTATGTGGGGGTGGTTATAAAAGTGATATACAATATAATCAATGCTGGTCATTCATAAATATCATTAAATTCTTGGTCAAATACATATGAACAAGGAGTTCTTTTTTCACTAATTTTATTATAATAATAGTAAAAATTATTTTGTAAAGGACAAAACCTACCTAGTTATTTTATTAACTTCCTTAAGATGTAAGTAGTTGTCTCTTCTTTACTTGGAAAGTGGCTAGAGCTGGAAAAATTTCAATGAAGAGAAATTGTTAGGAAGATACAGGGGTTTGGCAATGGGGAGGTTAAGACTCATGTTTTTAATCTAGTATCTATCTGGCCCAATAAAGTTTTGGGGCATATTTTTCATGTTCCTGGGGAACCACAGAACTACCTGGCAGTCAAACCAAAATGTAACTAGTGAAATATGAGTGCTAAGGTCACAGTTTAAAGAGGTATAAATGCTACAGATATTTTACAAGAGGAAGAGAAATGGGTTAGGGATAAGTGCAAATTTGGGGGGCAGTATTTGATTTAGTTCAAACTAACACAGTGTCTCATCTCTACTGCAATCTTTTCTTTTGCCCCTATGGAGGGTGCAGCAGGGAAGATGAAGCTCTCATTGCTCTAGTGTTTTGCAGGGAAATCTATATAGAAATAGATACTTCATTTTCACAACGGTGCTCATCATGGTGCCAAGATGTTGGTATTGGCAGCTATAGAAGTAAGGTGGGGACTTCAGTCTGTGGTGTTGGGCCTCTGTTTTAATGAGGTTTCTTGGCACAACTAGACTCTAAGAATCACTATTCAGATTATTAGATATAGACATTTACAGTCTTCAATTCTCTACCTTTCACCTGGCTGTACATTTGCTTTCATTATATGATTCAGAAATTTTACAGAGCCTTCTTGACCTTTGGCAAAGATACCAACTCAATAAGAAGAATAGACCCTCTTTGCTTTGTAATAAATTATCTGCACACTGAGAAACAATATATCAAGTGTTGCCAGTTTAAATATCTCATGAAAATTGAATTAAAATTAGCGTCAAGAAGTTCAAATCAGATTTAAAATGTAAGATAAGATAAAAGTCACCCTCCTTGATGTCTCACTTACATTGGTATTCAATGAGAAAGAAGAGTGCCTTGGAAGGATAGCAGGCATGCAAACTATTAATTCTCATCTCAACCCTCAAAGAATGCAAGCTGGATAGGATGAAAGAAAATGTAGATAATCTGTAAGCACACTAATATGTGCTTGAGTGGCTGTCATATAATAAACCTGTTCTTGGTTTGTATACAATAATTTCATTTATGCTTACTGCTCTTTTTCTTGCCAAATGACTGACTGACAAGATGTAAGGGATGAATTATTTATTTGTTTTTGTTTGTGGTGACACAAGTCAGTCTATGGTCACTCTCTTCTCTATGCTTAGGCAGAACATGGTCTTAGAACAATGTGTTTTAGGCAAGTGAAAACATATACCCCCAAAAAGTCCTGGAGTTTAATATTCTCTGACAAGATCCCATCTCTAAGGTTTCAAAAAATGTCATGAGCTGATAAAAATGTAATCAAAACATTAAGCTAAAGGGTGGTTTATAACAAATTAAGATATTCCACCTCTCAGCATGTAAAAACTCATGAACATTACACAGTACAAAATTGATTTAATAGCTATATAAGAATCTTCGATGTCTTTACAGACTCAACACCTTGAAAAGCCCAAGTAAAAAGCATTTTTTAGGACTCAAGACAGACTATTCTTATATTTGAGCCCTTGAAAAAATAGAAAAAATACTTCTAAGATACATGGACACAAAATAGGTATTTCCAAGACAAGAGAACTTTAGGGAAGAATGGGACAAATTAAGACCAAAATTCAGCAGTAAAAACTCTACTACATTTCTAAGCCTGGGGTTATGGGTTGTGATCTGAGCTCCAAAGAGATTGAATAGCTCTATACAGTAAACTTGTTCTAATCATTTTGCCCCTCCCCCCTTTTAGTATAGATCTACTCATTGCCTTGGTCACTGTGACATGTTACTGAAGTCATCAAAGCTATTGGATCTCCATTAGTGTCTAGTAATTATTATTACAGCTTTATGCAACCGCATCTCAGGGGTCTCTAGGAATCTTGACATAACCTGCTCTTTAGGACTTTAGGATCTGAAATCTTGGTAGAGGCCTCCATGGTCTTGTTCCTCTTGCATTCTACTTCCAAAACTAGTATCAACCAACAAATGTCAAGATTAATACCAGGCTGAATAGTGAATTCCCCTGATGGATCATAAATGCACCAGCCTCTGAGTCCCTTAGCTGCTGAGATTATACAAATGATAGCTGGTACTGTTGTGACCAGATGACTAGAGCTCTCATTCTTCCACCAAAAAGCACTGCACTTAGTTGATAATTATTTATTTTCAATCTTAAGATAAGTTATTGCACAAATTCTATTTAGTATTATGATAAAAACCCATAGCCAGATATTGGAGAAAAGCAGAAATATCAGAGAGACAGGGAACAAGCCATAGCAAATTTTCATAAGGCCAACTCCTCAGGCTGAGTAAGGTAGATCCTATCTCTTGAAGTCCTCAGACTGACTGGACACAGAGTAAGGCCAACTCCTCAGGCTGAGTAAGGAAGATCCTATCTCTCAGAGTCCTCAGACAGACTGGGCACAGAGTCAAAGGGGAAAACTTCTGCCTTCTTTTTCTTTTCTTTCTTTCCAGGCCAGTCATTTCAAGTTCTAGATCAACTTTCCTAGTGTTAGGATTAAAAGTGGGAGCTACACTTCCTGGCTCTGTTTGGCCTTGAACTCATAGATATCCAGAAAATCTCTGCCTCCTGAATTATGGGATTAAAGGCTTGAGTCACCATTCCTTGACCTTTATGGCTTGGCTCTGAGGGTGGCTTTGTCCTCTGATATTCCACACTATATTTATTAAATATAAAATATATAACCACGGAGCTGGAGAGACAGCTCAGTGGTTAAGAGCACTGATTGCTCTATCAGAGGACCCTGGTTCAATTCCCAGTACCCACATGGCAGCTCACGACTGTTTGTAACTCCAGTTCCAGAGGCCCTGATGCCCATGGCAAAACACCATTGCACATCAAATAAAGTTAAAATAAAAAAAAATTAAAAAAGGGGGCTGGAGAGATGGCTCAGTGGTTAAGAGCACTGACTGTTCTTCTGGAGGACTTGAGTCCAACAACTACATGACAGCTAACAACTGTCTGTAATTCCAAGATCTGACACCTTTATACAGTTATACATGCAGGCAAAACACCAATTCACATAAAATAAAAATAAATATTAAAAAAATATATATAACCACAATACTTAAGAGTCTGATGATTTCTCAAACTCCTTTAAGAGATGTTTTCTATTGTTCCAATGAAAATACTTGCTTTAATTTAATGGCACTAGCTGTCTAACACTCTTAAATACCCTCTTTTCTGGCAAGAATGTGTTTTTAAACCCTTTTCCTCTTTGTTTTCTTTTCTCCTGAGTCACACTGTAAATCTGACTCAAATAATCATGCCATAGTCTTCATATTGCACTGAATACAAATTTTCTCAATCAAAGTACAACCAAAATGGTTTCAAGTCAAATTCCCAAAGGATCTTTGATCCTACTTGCAGTCTCATGATTGACAAATTTACTGTCCAGTTTTTGGTTAGTAGTTTGGTCCTTTGAGTTCACATCAAAACTTCCCATTAATCTTTGTTTAGAGTATTCTAGGACTTTTTAAATCCATTTCTCTGAACTTGTCCATATTTCTCCTGAAGCAGTTCCAATAGATTAAGAATCACATGATCAGGGTTAGTGTGGTGGCTACTTTTATGTCACCTTGGCATAAGCTAAATTTATCTTGGAAGATGAAATCTCAGTTGAAGAAATACTTTCATTAGTTTGGTTTTGTGGGCAAGCCTGTGATGCAGTTCTTTGGTTGATGATTTATATACAGGGTCAGTTCACTATGGGCAGCGATACCTGCATGTTGGTGTTACAAGAATGAGCTAGCAGGTGGATCAGTAAGCAGTGCTCCTTCATGGTCTCTGCATCAGTCCTGCCATGGGTTCCTGCCTTGAGTTCCAGCTCTTACTTTTCTAGACTGAAAATCGTAAGTTAGAGTAAACCCTTATGATATGGGATGTCCTCTGTATGTTGTGAAGATGCTTTTCACCATTGGTTAATAAAGTAAAAGTTTTGGCCTATTCCAAGTAAGCACAGCAGTGGGCAAAAAATCTAAGTAGAGATAAAAGGACAAGAGCAGAGACAGGAGACCCTAAAGGCCGTCACCCAGAGATCAAAATGTAATTGGACACAGGTAAACCCATGAAATATGTGGCAATGCCAAAATTAATAGAAATGGGTTAAGTTGTAAGAGTTAGCTAAATATAAGTCAGATCCATAGCCTAATCTGTAATTAATATATACCATTTAGTATTTATTTTATAAGTAGCTGCAGGACCTTGGATATTACTCTGCACTGTGGCTCAAGTGAGACAGAAAACTTCTGGCAATGGCTTTCCTTTTCAAGCTGATTTTGGCCGTGATATTTTATCACAATCATCAAAATAATATTCAAAGTATTTAGTCATAGAAATAACTGCATGTTTTTATTGCCTGTTTTAAAATTAGTTACTTTTACATGATTCTAACCAAGTACATAAAAGAAAGAATAATAATTATCAAGGGGATACTTACTTTGTTTCAAGTTTTCAGTGGGTTAAGTCTATGTACAGCAACCATGAGCAAGAATAGATAAAAAAGGGTATCCTCTACTTAAACTTAAAGCAATTTCACTGTTCTCAGTATCATATCCCCCCTTTCAATATGATAGATTTTATTGTTGATCACTTTACCAATAATGAATGAACTTTATATGTCTGAAATAAAGCCTATTTGTTCAAAGTAAATTATTTTTTGATGTATAGTTGAATTTTCTTTAAAAGTATTTTGCTGAAAATTTTTGCATGCATATTTTATTTTCTTATATTATTATTTTTCAAAAAATTTTGCATACAATATAATCTGATTACAGTCCCTCCCCACACCATCTATTCTTATTTTCAATCCACCTCCCTTTGTCTCTATTTTTTCTCCTAAAGAGTTATATGAATTATTGTTTTTAATTTTATGTCTATGGATTTTCTCTTTGTGTGAATTTGTGTGTGTGTATCTGAATGCATATTTTACATAATTTTGTTTTTGAGATATGCTCTTATGTACTTGTTATATTTGCAATGCTGCCTTTATAAAATTTCATTAGCAGTATGTTTAATTTTTCTATTCTACAGAATAGTTTAGGAAGTATTGATTTAGTGCTTCAAAACTATGTGGTAGAATTCAATTGTGAGTACTTCTGCACTTGGTTATTTGGATTAGTAAACTTTTTGTTACTGCTTCAGTTGAATTGCTTATTATAGCTCTGTTTAAATGAGTCACTTCTCTAGAAACTTATCAGTTTATTTCACATTTTACAACTTATACAATATAATTTTTCAATGTCTGCATTAATTATCTTTCATGTTTTGTTGATATCTGTTGTAGTCTCTCACCTTTCATCTTAATTTTTATTAATCTGGAAATTTTTATATTGTATTTATTTTATCTTAATAAATGGTTAGTTGTTATATGAGATTTCTGAGCTAGACTTTTCAGCTTAGACCAGAGGTTTGGAACTGCCCGTGGCTGCTTCCCCCCCCCAAAAAAAATGACTCAGACGCTTATATTAATTTCATACTGTTTGGCCTATGTCTCAGGCACATTGCTAGATAGCTCTTTCTTCTTAATTCAACCCATTTCCATTAATCTATCTGGCCTTGAGGCCAGCAGTGTGGTCCAACTGGGTCCCTTACATGTGTCTTCTTTGGCAGCTGGGTGGAGTCTGTCTGACTCTGCCCTCCCCCCTCTACCTGTCTCTGATTTCCTGCCTACTGCTGTGGTGCACACCACAGGCCAAAACAGTTCCTTTATTTACGGAATGATTTTCATAGCATACAGATAAGCATTCCCACCACAGGTAGTTACCTCTGACCACAATATCTGTCCAACTTCTATGTGCTGTGGTTCTGATGTTATAATGCCAGTTAAATATCCAAAGTCTCTACTGAGTTGTTCATACCTTTCATTCAATGTTCAGTCTATGTTCATTAATGGATAGGATTACACAGTAATCCATTTTTTCTATGTTTTTGTTTTCCATTAGGAACCAATACACACATGTAGTATAGAACCTGTAGTTCATGACACTTGGGATTGATAATATATATGTGAGTTTAGTTAGTAAAATGTTAAGACTGGTATATCAACAGAATGGAGTAGGGAGGAGATGGAGAGAGGAGAGGAGAAAATATGAATAAAATTGGACCATCCTCTTGGATAGTGTGGTAATAAATTTCCAGCCTGGCCTAGCTCTGAGATCCAGATCAGCTTTCCTAAATAATCATGCAAAGTCTCATATTAATTACAACTTAACTCAACCCATTTTCATTAATATGTGTATTACCCCATGGCTCATGGCTTACCTGTGTTTCTATATATCTTGCTTTATTGAGTGGCAACTCAAAGAATCTCTCTTTGTGATTGTGCCCTCCTTCCCCTTTATCTATGCTTAGATTTCTCACCTGTCTCTATGCTGGCTTGCCATAAGCCAAACACTCTATTTATTAACAAATGCTCTTCACAGCATACAGAAAGACATTCAACATCCGGATAGCTCTACTAAACAATGAATGCTCTTACATTTATAAAGGAATCTTTCATGATTTCTACTTTTGCCTGTTGTGCTGCAGCAATAGCATTGCCTAAAGGTTAGGACGTGAGGGGAAATTTTAACTATCTCTAAACATTTTGAGATCTCTGAGCTCCTCACAATCCCTAATGCTGCTTTCCTAAGATCTCTCTTGGTGAATGTAACTGCAACCTTCTGGTCTTTAATCTGACTGAAGTCCTTGTTAGCAGACCCACTGGTTTACAAAAAGGTATTTGTAAACGCACTCTCCTGATTTAGTTTGATAGCTTGTGTTTGGGTCATCACCTGTTTGTTCCTTATCTTGGTCATGATGTTATATTTGAATTCAGTGACTATGAATGATTTACTTACTCATCTTCATTCATTCAGAACTGGAGACTACTCCATAGTATGTAATATTGGAATATTTTCCATTCAATAATTGTAGATGGGAAAACGAATTTACCAACAGTTCCAAATAGAAATTTTTTTTGAAAGATTAATATTACAAGATATGTATGTATGTAGATGTTTAACGACATATGGATGTTGGGGTGAGAAAAGAGAATCTACCAGAAATGGATGCTGAACTGAGCTTTATTGGGACCTTGGCACCTCCTACCCTTGCTGGGGAGCAGATAAAGAGATGTGGAGAAGAGAGAGTGAATGGAGGTGGTGGGAGGGGGAAGGGAGTTTGAAAAAGGGGATACATGGATAAAATATATGACATTATTCATAATGAAAAAATATATGTACTGCTTTTTTCATTCTCTGTATTAGAATTTTTATGTTATTAAGAAAAAAGTACATTTTCCCAATGGATTTTATACATTTTAGTATAATTCCTAAAAATAATGTAATTAAGTTACATCAATGAGATCTCTACATAGGGCCTCTAATTTGAAACCATTAACCTTTATAAAAAATTGTTACATCATTATCAAAATAAGAAAAAAACTGATGATTAAAACTGAATGATTGGGAGGGGTTGGGAGAGGAAAGGGAGTTTTAACAAGGAAATACATGGATAAAAAATGAGACTTTATTCAAAATTTAAAAAAATAAGAAATAAATATAAAATAAAAAGTTTATCTAAACTAGCTTGACTTAATTAAATCTTTAAGAACCCAGAGATTTATCTTGTATAATACAAAATACTAAGATTCATATTACAAATGGAAGCTAATAGAAATGTAAAACAATAAAATGAATAAATAAATGTAATTAAAGATTCTAACAAAAATAAAGCTGCCATAGTATTTTCATGCAGAACATTTTACATAATTTCTTAATAGAGTTCACTGAGCAACCACAGTCTTACTGTAAGGGAAAAAATATTAACCTAAAATAATTCCATTAAGAATGATCACAACAATATTTCAATCATGTTGAAGGAGTTTAGGTTTATTTTAGAAATCTTATATCAAATTTACAAGTTAATATTCCTTTGTCAGTCATAGAGTGTCTTAAGCAATATAAATGACAAATTTCCATTCTAGGTAATTTTACAAGGATGTTGCAGGTCTGCATTTTTAGGAAAATAACTTGTTAGACATTGTTATTTGTGGTTTTATAGAAGTTATCAAAGTGAAATATAGTTGATTCAATTTTATCCAATGTATAGTACATAGTATTAATCCCTGTGCTTCAATATTTATCCATAAACAGACATAAGATATTTGCATAGGGATTTATTTTAGAGAAAAAAGAAATTTAAACCCCAACAATGTCATCATATGCAAAATAATGCATATCTGAGACTTTGAATCCATATTCTGTATGTTTGCATCTGTCTCAAGTATTTTATATGTATATAAAATATATTATTAATAATGTGGTGTATTTGCAAGGTAAAATGTAATTAGAAATGTTTCTGATTCTTTTTTAAAGTAGCTGACATTTATTCTTTGTTGATAGCTTATTTGCTTAGTATATATTCAGGTAGATCTAATTTTCCCAAGAACTATTTGTGAGTGGATTATGAAGGATGGTTCATGCTTACCAGCTCCTGTGTGTTGAGGTCAAAGAATATACTGCAAGAATAAGTTCTCTTTCCACCATATGGATTCCTTGGAAAAAACACAGGTCATCAGGATTAGCAGTGGGTGCCTTCACATACTAAGCTTCAGTTTTCATTTTTGATGCTTTTAATCAGGCAAAATGTATATTGTCACTATGTAGAATACTTTTAGGTTTTCATTACTAGTTTTTCTAAATAAAATACAATTACATAACCCTCTGTTCCTCCTCTATCTTGCCCTATATTCCATCAAACATGGTACCCTCCCAACTGTGTATCATTTTTAAATTTTCTATGCCTTTCTTCTTTGTTTTAATAACTCACTAAGTCCAGTTACTATTGCCCATATGTGTTGTGGATGTGGGATTATCCACCAGAGCACTGGCAATCTACCAAAGTAGACACTATTATTTATAATAAATTTCCCTGTTTTAAATTTTTTTCAAGACATTGTTTCTCTGTTTTTCTATGGCTGTCAGGAATTCACTCTGTACACCAGACTATGCACTAAGTTGAAACTCTGCCTACCTCTGTTCCCCAAAGCTGGGATTAAAAGTGTGAGTCACCTCCTCCTGGCATTATTTTCCTCTTCTGATAGCAACCAATTTCCAATAGCACCACCATAAACAATATGGCCTGGAGATTATTTACACCAGTTGTATTTGGATTTTGGCTGGCTTGATCCAGTGTAAATCCTATGAAGATTACCATAGCTGCTTGTGAGACTATGATTGTGTTAGCCATAGCATATCCAGAACATAACAATTTAGATTATTTCTTACCACCCTCTGGCCCTTATGTTTTTATGACCATCATTGTTGCAGTGTTTACGAGTCTCATTGGTGGTGAGATTAATGCAGATACCCTGTGTGAGAAGGATCACTGATGTCTTGTTTATGGTTGATCAGTGAGCCTCTTTTTAAAACTGATATGCTAGGTATATTTGTTCATTATGTGTGGTAGAATGTTCTGTATGCTATAAATAAAGTACTATTTTGGCCTATGCACAGCACCATAGAAGTGGGTGGAGAATCAGAGTGCAGGCAGGTAGGAGAAGGGTGGAGTTAAGCCAGTCTCCATCCGTCCTCCGAAGAAGAAGCATATAGGAATCCAGGTGAGTCACGGGCTGCAAGCCACATGGTGGGCAGATTAATGGAAATGGGTTGAATTAAGAAGAAAGAGCTAGCAAGTAATGTACTTGAGACATGGGCCAAACAGTATGAAGTAATATAAGCGTCTGATTCATTTCTTTGGGGGACAAAAGCCGCCACGTGCCAGGTTACAAACCTCCAAGCCCAAACGGGTGCTGGCGGGGGGGGGACTTTCTACAATAGGTGGTGCCCAATGTGGGGCTGAACACCCGCATAAAGCCTGAGAAAGTTTAAAAAGCTTAAAGAGTGTTCTAGATCACTGAAGCAGAGCCAAAAACAGCTTTCTGAATTGCGTATTTGAATTGATTTATGGTACAGAGACAGTGTGGTGTTTAGGCTTGAAATTAAAAATGGCGAGTTCGTGGCACACAACTTATACTCATATGTTTCACGGAAGGCTAGGCATAAGTGTGATTGATTTAAGGTTTCTGCTTGTATTGAACAGAAAGGAAACAGAGTTAAAAAAGGTTTTTCTGGTAGCAGCATTTCCAGAGTCTGCTGTTTGCTGGAAGTGGCAGAGATGCAGCAGGCTCCTCCGCCATATTGAAACGTGGCCAAAAGGGGTGGAGTTGGCAACTAAAGTGATACTGACATTTTAAAAGCTCTTTGGGTTGGAAAATGGTTAAAGATTCTCCATAAAACAGATTTAGACCCTCAAAACCTCTAAGCCGGGTACAATGTATGTAAAATACATATATGCTACAGAGAGAGAGAGAAATAGAAAGAGTGAAGAAAGCCCCTGAAAAAGGAGAAATAGAAATAAAGATAAAAAAGCCAAGAAAGATGGCAGATAAACAGAGAGTCTGGATTATGGTTATTGCATTTACTTTTAATTTTTTAACTTTTAATGAGCTAATTGCAGACAGACAATTGATTGCTAAGGCTGCTAAGTTAAACAAATGCATATAGTTTAAAAATATCTTGACTTTGAAATCTGTTTATAAGAATATGTTACTTGGAAAAAGAGTTTCTGCTTTTGTCTCCACAGAAGATCAAAACCTGTGGATTGGTTCTAGGCAAATATGGTTTCATTTGCCAAGGCCACCTGAAATTCTCTGATGAGAAGATCAGCTTCCAAGATGGCCAGTTGAGATGATCCAGCTTCAAAACCCCATGAGATCAACGTCCTTTCAAAGCAGGAAGCAGTAAAAGAAAGAAAGCTCTGTCCAATTTCCCCAAAATATTACTTATTAATGTTTGTTTTCATTATAAATGGTTAATGGTCATAGTCAATCTTAAAAAGAAAAGGGGAGGAGGATACGATACAGGAATGATTAGAAAAGATAAGTGGATTTTGATTCATTGATATAAACTTAAGGTTAATTTTGTTATGCTGTATGTATTTTTCTACTCTTGATTAAGGTATGATGCTGATGTATCTCATTTAAAATTGTAATATGTAATTGAGAAATGCAGATTAATAGTGATCTATGATAACCAAACTTATAGTCATCTTAGTTAGGTTTTTGTAGGTATACAATTAGTTAGGTTTTTGTAGGTATACAAAGATATATTTCAATTAGATAGGTAGTCATCAAACACTTCAAAGACATGCAGAATATGCCATTTAAATTATTTTAAGAACTTAGACTTTTCTAGACAGTAAGACAGGTCTGCTCCTGGAATTACCAATGTATTTCAGGAAAATGATGGGCATTGAAGAAGCTTCATGTGGAATTTATTTTGTGGCAACAGTTAGCCACTGGACAAAAAACTGTTCTGATTTTGACTGCTTGATAGTATGCTGTATAAACTGGACATGCAGTTTCCACAGGAAAGTGACCTCTGAACTTTGGCAGAAGAAGCCGAGATGGTCCTTCAGGTTCCTGCTTTGCAGAAAACATTGCCAGGCATCCTTCTGGACACAAGAAGAAGCGACTGATGGACTGTGTCAGATTTTCTGCATCACTGAAAGGTATGACAGAGACTTTGGGCCAGAAAGGCTGAATATGGATGTCCCAACGTTACAAAGGACTTTGTATGACTGTCTAGGTGTTATCTGTCATTTTCTAGGCTTTGGAAGTTGCTTGCACTTCCTGTTTATTTGGATAATAATATATCCTTCTGTGGTCTTTGATGTGGTTGAAGGTTTAATAATTATAGGTATAGTTCTTTTTATTTTAAAAGTATATTATATATGAAACTTTAGACTCACAATGATAAGGTAGATAATGGAATATTCTCTTTAATTTTGTGAATACAAATAGACTAGGTATTGTGACTACAATTCCTGCTTGAGAGCTGTTCTGTTGTAATTTTGCTATATGGAAATTGAAACCTTCCTTTTTAATTAGACAGAAAAGAGGAAATGTGGTAGAATGTTCTGTATGCTGTAAATAAAGTACTGTTTTGGCCTATGCACAGCACCATAGAAGTGAGTGGAGAATCAGAGGGCAGGCAGGTATGAGAAGGGTGGAATTAAGCCAGTCTCCATCTGTCCCCCAAAGAAGAAGCATGTAGGAACCCAGGTGAGTCACGGGCTGCAAGCCACATGGTGGGCAGATTAATGGAAATGGATTGAATTAAGATGAAAGAGCTAGCTAGTAATGTGCTTGAGACATGGGCCAAAGAGTATGACGTAATATAAGCGTCTGATTCATTTCTTTGGGGGACAAAAGCCGCCTCATGAACCAGGTTCCAAACTGTCGCCGTGCGAGGTTACAAACCTCCGGGCCCAAACGGGTGCTCGGGAAAAACTTTCTACAACAATTATGTACCCTTGAGAACAACTACAACTTTCTCCAAAAGGAAGTATAGAACAAAATAAAGCATCTGACCTGAACTGATGAGAGTGTCTGCTCCTAAACTGTAGTTATTTCACTGTGATATCTGTTGAAATCCTCATCGAAAGTGATGTGCTCAGTGCCCACTGCTGAACTGTGAGAAAGCAATAGATACATTCATCCAAAGAGATTCCCTTTTTTTCTCTATTTTTATAAATCTGGATAATTTTAAAAGATAATTATAAAATTATGTAATTGATGAATTTACAGAAAACAGATTTCTCCAGGGATACACACCAGTGACTGTTTTCCGGTAGTGGCTTCTATAACTATATTTCAAGGATCTTGTATTTCTCTCTCCCTGCCTCCCTGCCTCCCTACCTCCCTGCCTTCCTGCCTTCCTGTATCCCTGCATCCCTTCATCCCTGCCTTCCTGCATCCTTGCCTCCCTGTCTCCCTGCCTCCCTGCCTCCCTGCATCCCCTTCTTCCCCCTCCATCACTCCTTTCTTCCCTTACTCTAATGTCTAACTTATGTTTACTGATGTGTCCATATCTCATTTATCTTGTGAAGCAACCATCCTTTGAAAATGAGAGTAATAAGGAAAATGTTTAGAGTAGGTGAGCATGACTGTAGAAATTTTGTCATTGATTAAATTTCTCTGTTGTGGAACTGGTTCTGATAATACCATCTACCACCAGAAGCACTACTTAAAATAATACATTTCTTTATCTGCTAAGTCACTTTTGGTTTAGCACCCAATTATTTTCAATCAAAATCCTCCAAATAGATAAATTTCTGTAAATGCTTGCCCAAGAGAAACATAATTTCATTATTTTCTCTTCTGGAGAAACCCTTAGTGGGTAATAGATTGAGGCATCCATTCCTGGTACTTTTGCAAAGCCCATAGCCTGAAACTAACAATCTCTAAACATTCTTCCTTTTTTAAATTTCCAACTTAACTTATCAGAAGTTTCAGTCATGAGTTGTGAATTAAAGGGTTAAGCCAGCTGCATTTGAGGACTGTGCATCTCACCCTCTCTGGGGATGTGCTGACTGATGAGGATGAGTCATTAACTACTCCAGACCACAGTTAACCTTTCTGAGAAAATGACCCCTGCTATAGAAGTAGTCTGAATTCTGAGGAATCTACCACAGCATTGCCATCTGTACCTCAACATTCAATCACACTGAAATCAGAAGTGTCAAGATCTCTCACAAGGTTATTGTGTCTTAGAGAGATGAGAAATTTTCATAGATACAGAATGTTGTTTATAATTCATCCTCACATCCAACTTTGTAAATCATGGAATCATCATTATTTATTAAATGTGTTTGGTTATGTGTCACTGGTGGAATGCTATAAGCTGGCAATGTCCCTTGCTTTTAATTAGTGCCATCTATTCATACAAATAGGTGTATAACATCCTTTGACATTATGATATAATGCTGTCATCTCCAAAGTTCATGCTCAAGAACAATGCAATCAAATTTTTAAAAAGAAAATGTTAATGTTAAAAAGTCATGACATTATAGGATTATAAGTTTCTGATTTTGAGTTAGTCACCATTCATAGCTATACTGGACTGTATACAGACCACAGGCTGCCAGTAAAATATGCCTGGAAAGGACAATCTGAAATTCAAATCACAGAACAGAGCAGCATAAAAAAGCAGCAAGAACTACCCCTGCATATACAAAATCTCTGCACCTCTGCAAATCTGCATTCAGTGTCAAAGTCCCTGGCAGCCATTATACCAAAGAAAAAATGGCTGAAGGGCATACTAAAGGAATCAAACTAAGGACTAGCCAGCAATAATCAAGGTTGCCTGCTGAACCTGTTTCTCCAAAGCCAGAGCCTAAGCCTAAAGGGGACCTTCAAAGAAAAGAGAGAGGGTCGCCAGACTGGTCTGCAAAATTTCACTGTAAGTGAAGTGATTGGTCCTTGCTGAGGAAAAGAACAACCACACTTTAACCTAAAAGGTTGTGGTGCATAACTTCTCAGTAGACTACCCTCAATATTTGCAGTAAAAAAAGGTTCTTAGTGAATCATGCACTTACTTTAAATAAGCTGAAAGTTACACAAACACACACACATGCATGTGTGTCTGTGATGTATGAGTGTGTGTTGTGTGTTTGTGTGTGTGTGTGAGAGAGAGAGAATGTTACTCATAAAAAGGAATGCTTATTAAAATAAATGAGTAAATGGAAATACATGACTAACAAATTCTTTGCTCAGACCAATATTTAGGTAATACTTATTACAGTAAGAAAGTCAAGAAAGAAATGTGAGCACCAGAGGTGAATAAAATCAGAGATTCTGGGGGAGGTGGTCTAACTCAAAGGAATGTCTGTGAATCTGCTCTGACATTTGCCCAAGAACATGCTTCTGGAAAGTCCTACTCTTCAAAAGTTTAAGGGAGTACTGGAAAACCCCCTACCTTTCTGAAATGTAAAGCATTTGTAAAATTTTTCCAATAGAAATACTCTTAGACACTGACAGCCATAAGGGAATTTGTATAATTAACTTTAAGAAAGATATTTGTTCACCCATGAAGTAATGCATTTGTGCATTCAAATGAGTTTCAGTGAATATTTATGCAAAAATGTACATAGCTGACTCTGTATGGCTCTTTATCTCAAAAATGCTGCCACAGGAAAAGAAGTGTGTGTATCACCTAGGTGCTTGTTAGCAGTGCATATTAACAGGGTCTGCCTCTAAACACCTTAATCGGAATTTGTATTTAGCAGGATTCTTAGATACTTCATATATCTGATGAGTAACAACAGTAAAAATAAAGCTTGCATAGAGATTTGTAGGTCTTCATAGTATAAAAATGGAAAAATATGTATGCAAATGTATAAGTGCCTATCTGAAAAATGCTAATATATGTGACAGAGTCAGCTTACTCAGGATGGCATGGAGTTGAAATGAGAATGTAATTTAAAAGTCCTAATGACTATTTTCCCTATGAAATTGGATAGACTATTTTTCTATTATTTGATATAGTTTTGTCACCTAAAAGGGGAATTTATGATATTCTGTGAGACTATGCTCTTGTACACTGTAAATATTTGTCACTGTCAATATTAATTTAATAAAATACTGATTGGCCAGAATCTAGAGAGGAAGTCAAGGTGGGGCAACCAGACTGGGAGGACTCTAGGAAGACGAAAAGCAGATGCCTCCAGACACAAAGGAAGCAAGACAAGGGTGCTGCAATGAGAAAAGGTATCAAGCCATTTGGCTAAACATGAATAAGAACCATGGGCTAGTTTAAGAGTAAAAGCAAGAAATAAGCCTGAGCCATAGGCCAAATAGTTTATAATTAATATGAGCCTTTGTGGGATTATTTGGACTAAACAGTTGTGAGACATGGCTGGGTGGGACAGAGAGACTCTGACTACAATGATGGCTACTTTTCAAACTGATTAAAAAAAATAATATTGATAGATAGCAGAGACCCACAGGAAAAAAATGCTAATCAAATAATGATAGCTACTATGTAAATTAAATGCTCACTGTAACATTGTTATAAATGAATGTTTATGGGATAAATTTTTTTATTATATTGATAGAATTTCAATACGATTTTAAGGATATATGAGAAAAAGGGCCCTTAACACTCTCATCAGGACATTCAAGTATAGTTCTCTATGTTTCACACATATACACATTATTTGGTATTCAAGTAGTTGATGTGCCACTAGAGAACCAAACACCAATCATGCAAATAGACTTGATTGTCAGATTAGCCTGGTTATCAATTTAGACAGATCTCTATGAAAATTCAGCAAGAGAAAGAAGAAAAGAAAGCTTGTCTAGATTTTGATTACTGATTTTATTGTTAATGATAACTTTAAGACAAATTCTTTTCAAAATAAGAAAGCTGTCTTTTACTGAGTGTTTATCTTGCAATTAAGTTGAAATAGGTTGGTCTTTCTATTGTTGAAAACATAGTGAGGCTTTACAAAAGACAAGAAATTCAAACATATATTCACAGTAAAGAGAAAATCTTTCACCTTAGCATTCATTCCCTTTACCAACAAAAGCATTCTTCTCAGTAAAGCATAAGCTTCTATATACTATGCATTGCTGGGTAAAGAAGCTATACGTAAATAGAATCATTTTGCTAAACTTATGGTCAGGATTAATGATAATATGGTAGCTAAACGTAATCATTATGCACCCTTGCAAACAACCTCCTCCAAAAGAAAGAATTGAGCAAAATAAAGCATTTGACCTGAATTTATGAGAGTTACTGCTCCTAACCAGTAGTTATTTCACTGTGATAGGTGTTGAATTTGTCATCAGAAGTGATGTACTCAGTGCCCATTAAGGAACTGTGAGAAGAAAAGCAATAGAAGTATTCATCCAGAGAGACATACTAAGTGTTATTTACTATTTTAAACTCTTTGCTCTTCTCTCAAAGTCCCATTTAGCAAAAATGACTCTTCAGAGATCAGTTGAACCAGATCAAGGAACCAGAAAGAGGTATACAAACCAAGCTCTTAGGCATTCCTCAGGAAATCCTAAATCTTGCACTGATTCATGGCTCACACATTATCAACTGGATTCGGCTCTGCATTCTATCAATTATACTGCTTTTCCCTGCCATTGCTTTTCTGCCTCTGGGGAATTACTTATAAGAGATATTCCTGGTTGCTCAATAGAGTACAGTTGTTGCTACAGGCAGGTGTTATGTGAAGCTTTTGGGTTTGAAGTTTGATAAATGCCATGAAACAGAGAATTTCAAGTTGAATTCAGATGGCTATCAGTGGACTTTAGTATTACTGAGTGATCTATATACTATTCTCTTATCCAGTAGTTTACAAACAGTTTGACAGAGGGGGAGTAAAAATTATATAAATGTAATTGCAATAAATTACAAATCCTTTTATATATAAATTCATTCTTTTACTAAATGTAATGTAAATATTAAAGTCATATCTTTTCTTCTTACTCATGAATTATTTTAGATCACTAAAAGATTTTTTAACAAAATTTATGTGAATGTGTGTTTTGTCTACATGTACATCTGCACAAAATATGTACATGAAGTATCCACAGATGATTAAAGAGAGTGTCAGATCTTCTGGAACTAGAGTTACAAAGACGAATGTCAGCCACCATATGGGTGCTGGGAATCAAAATTTGGTTCTCTGGAAGTGCATTAAGTAAGTACTCTTAACTGCTGCAAATCTTCCCTGGCCCCCTTTGGACAATATATTAATCATACAACATTCAGCTTTCAGGTTTCTCTTTGTCTCCTAAAACCATTTCTTGATTTTAAATGCTCTTATATTTTGCTAAAGTGTTGTTTTCATTGTTTGTTACTATTTGCTCTAAAATTTGAGATGGGCTTTCTCTCTCAGAACACAATGGCTCTGCTTGATTAGCTGGTAAGTGAACTCTGGGTCCCACCTTCTTCTACCCTCTAATCACTGGTGACAGATATGTGTAGCCATGTGAAACTTTTATGTGGGGCTTGTGATCCTAACTCAGGTTCTCTTGCTTTCAGGAAAAGTAGATTAACAACTGAGTCATCTCCCAAGCCCTTGTTTTATCATTCTTTTAAAAAGTTAATAGAAATGGCCAAAGTATTAATTAAGTTATAGATGAAATAAAATGTCTTAACAATACTAGCATTGCTAGTACAGAACCACATGTATGATTTTTAGCATCTCAACACAAGGTACATTTTATAAATGTAGTTGTTATTATGGGACTTTTTCATTTATTCTAAATATGCATGCTATTTCAATACGGTAGATAACCTACCTGGACTTAGTAGGAAGTCAAAAATTGAATGCAAATGAGATAAACTGGCAAGAAATGGCTTCTTTTGTAAAGCACAGGGCTGTATTAGCTTTGAGTGAATAGATTAAAATATGATGGAATCCTGCCTTCAGTTAAAGTGATAAGTAAGTAGATTTAACATCTCTCCCTGCTTCCCAAGCTAAATTTTCCTAATATCCCAGGTATTTAACATTATATGCAAGTCAATTCAGGTTTTGATGAAGCCAATGAAAAATTTTATATGATAATTTTCATTAATGTATATGTAAATATATGTAGGGCTTAAGCACAGTGCATTAATAGCTATTTTTACTTCAGGCCACCTGTAATAACTGCAATTTAGAGTAGTATAATTTTGCAAGAACAATGTTAAAAGAAACTAATAGAACCACAATATAAGGCTAAAAATTGCATCATGTGTATTTAAAAGGGATATAATTATAATTGCTTAATTATGTCTTATCCTGAACATATATTTGAAAATGGATAATGTAATTTTTTGTATTGCTGACATATGTTAATATTTATAAATTCTCATTTTCTTTTAATTTACTATCATCTATCTATCTTCTATCAACTATCATTTATCTACCTACCATATAACTATCTTTTTGTCTACCGATGTCTGCCTTGTTCTCATTTACTGCGGTTGCAATTTAAAAAATATAAACATTAAAAAGATAACTTAGAAAGAAGTGTGTTTATTTTGGATCACAATACCAGGTGAGTATTCATTATCATGGTGAAGTGGAAGCAGCAGGAATATGACACATTGTCTAGAGAAGAAAATCTTTGAGTTAATCATCCACTGTTGAGCTCTTCTCATATTCTACTCTGTATAGTCTGTGATAGAAATTCAGTGTAATGCCCCCCAACTTTTGGCATTACATGATCAAACAAACTCTAATAGACACGCCCTCCAGAACAGCCTAATCTAGAAAATTCTTCAGTGAGACTTCCTAAAATTATTATATTATCCATCTACTTTATTAAGGGTAGGGTTGAACTTATGACCTAATTTCTGCCAGGCAATCACTCTGCCACTAGGTTACATGCACAGCTCTTTAAGAAGGAATAGATTAAATTCAATCAGCTTTTATTTAGTTTCAATTTTAAGACAGAATACCACTAAATTACCCATGCTGGTCTTGAACTCAGACAGTCGTACAGAGAGGCCTTGATGGGGATTTGTTTTTCAGTCTCCCAAAGAGCTGTGTTTACAGTTTTGTACCACTGTTTCCAGACCTGAATTTGATTTTAGTTTTACTTCATTGTTATAAAAAACACATGTAATAATTTTCAACTAATTAAAAAGGTTTAGGCCTTATTTTTAGGTCTAGAGTTTGGACTTCTTTGAAATTATTTAGAATATACTTGAGAAAATGGTGTCTACTTTAGAGTACATTCCCTTAGATTAAATTAGGGTGAGGAAAGTGGATCTGCCAGGAGTGGATGCTCAACTAAACCACATTGGAACTTTGGGATCTTCTGCCCTTGCTGGGGAGGAGATAAGGAGATGGGGAGAAGAGAGTGACTGGGAGAGGCAAGAAAGAGAAGGGAGTCTGATCAAGGGGATACATGAATAAAAAAATGACTTTATCCATAATAAAAATGAAAAAATTATTGAAATCACTCACTTTGTCAGAATTCCTGTTTTAAGATGAATATTTTACTGTAATTTTATAATTCCCCTTACTATACCTTTCAATCTATTTGATATTGAGAATATATCTTGTATATTTATCTGATCTAGTAGTTTCTCTATTATATTAGATTAATTAATAAATTAATGTATACTTTGAGGCTATAATTGTTTTATATGCGCTATTTAGATGTATAATATTTTTCCTCTTTTATCCTTCTTTACTACTTACTCTTGAATGAATGATGTTCATTTAAATTTCTTTAACTACTTTTTTATCATTTTTTCAGGTACTTTGTACTGATTAGTATAGGTCTTTGTTTATTTCTTCTTTTTTTTCAGTTTAGAACTTCAAGCCAATGTTGATCCAAATTTGTCTTGTCTTGTTCTCGGGGAATGTCTGCAGATCACCTATAATTATGGCATTGGCTGTGATCATTTGATCATTATCATATTTAGAATGTTCTCTTCTACTCTTAGCTTGCCAAGTACTTTTATTGTTGATGTCGTTTGGCTGGTTTTTTTTTTTTTTTTTAGATTATAAGACAATGCAGTATGTTATTCAGTGCTCTTTCTGCATTGGTTGATTTGATCACATAGTCATTTTTCTTTACTCTATTATCTCAGCACATTACATTTGTTCATTGACATACATTTTTGCAGAAGAATTTTTGTATATTACTGATGATCCAAACTGGCTTTGGTATCTAATTCCTTTATTTCTGGAGTTAGTTTTCTAGTGCTTTGCTAAGTGTGTCTCATCTATGTGCAGACAGATATAACTCTGGTCTTCTTGTAATTTTTTTTGCCTGGGCTTATTATGGTGATCATAGCTCAAAAAAGATTTAAAAAATAATCTCCTCTGTACTCAGCAGAGACTGTGCCTATTTTCTGTTTATATTGTCATGCTTTGATCTTTCTAATTATTAAATATGTCGAGAAATGTATTGAGTTCAGATCTTTCTGCACTGTAATGCATATTCCCTGGTATAAGCCCCTCTCTATTCACTGCTTTTTCTGCCTGCTAAAGCTCTTTGCATATCTTGCTCTAGTTCTACTCAACTTGTTTCATTGTTATTAAAGAAGACACTTTGTATGATTTAACTCAGTGCAATTTGGTTTTCAGATTAACATACTGTCTGTCCTCAAGATTTTCCTATATGCATCAAAGACTTTGAGTTAATCAGTTATTGATTGAAGGATATTATTCATGTATTTGACATAAAATAATTTTCATTCTATCCTCTTAAGATTTTCTTATTGATCTTCTATCTGCTTCTAACACAAATCAGTCATACCACTACTCAGCTGTAATTATAGAAGTACGCATTTCACCTTGTTTCATTTGATTCACTTTGTGTATTTTATAGTTATGCGTTGGGTGACTATGATGATATTTGTTAAAGATCCTTGGGGATCTTGAGCCTTATGTTAACAGGCGGCATCCTTTTACAGTTTTATAATAATTTTCAACTAATGGTCTTTTTCTGATATCAATATAAAAATCTAGTTTTCTTTAGTTACTACTTGTAATTTTCTGTCACTTTTTACAAACTTTCTTCTCCTATCTAAGTGAGTCTTTTGTAGACAAGCACATAAATTATCAAATCCATTTCTCCTGTCCTTGCCTTTAAAGTAGAGAATTTAAAACACTGCATTAGAAGTAACCATTTGAAAATTACTTTGCAGTTTCTTTTGACTGTGTATTTGTTGATTGTTTCGTGGTGTGTGTGTGTGTGTGTGTGTGTGTGTGTGTGTGTGTGTGTGCCTTCCTTTTCCTTTCCTGTAATATTTTGTGCTTGTCACTTTGGTCATATATCATTTTGTCTTCTCATTTTATTTTGTGTTTATCTTATATTTATGTTTTTAAGCATTTCTGAAGGAATCCTCACAGGTCAAACAGGCCAGCACACTGGACACAATCTATTCTGTTTGTACTTTATTCAGATATTTTCAAAGTTTCATATGTCTCAAGTATGAGGTAATGGTGATTTCAAATATCACAAAGCTGTTCTACTATGTTGCATGATCCTTTCTCTTTATTAAGCATTTGTTTGGATACAGTAAATCCAATACTGTCTTCCAGCATTCATAGGAGGCTAATTCTGATAGCTTTACCTTTTTGTCCTATAATTTGAAAGAGACATTGTCTCCTGATTTTTTTTTTTTTTTTTTTTGCCATTTTCAAACCTCATCTCTCTGATGCTTATTTCACCTCATTTCTGGAAATGACTAGGTGTCTACACTACTGTAGTGGGAAATTAGGAACTGTATATGTGAACGATCATAGGAATGGAGACGAGCTGGGCGTGGTTAACTGAAAAGGATTGCGGAAGTAGACCTTCGAGGGAGGGGACCAGGACAGGAAGTCGTCATTCTCTCACGAGAGTTCCCCGACCGAGTGCGCAGTTTGCTCCAGCTGCCCGGGAGTTCGGACGTACGACGTGGGGATGAAGAATCTTCCTTAGAAAGGCTCTGGCGCGCAGCAACCTCATCCTGTCATCTTTTCCTAAAACCGGCTCTGTTTTGTAAGCTATTTTCTCCAAATAAACCCTGTTTATAAACATATCTCAGGGCGGGTTTTTACCGCGATAATTGGCGCCTGAACACGGGGCTAATTCGACAAACCCGCCGGGTTCCTCACTCGCCCACGGAGCCGGTCTAAACGACTTTGGTTACCAGCTGCGCACGAGCCTCCTGTAAACAACCAGGAACGAATCTGCCCGCGGTCGACCTCCTGAGAGACGGATTGACCCGTTCTAGTGGAGCACGCCTGGTAGGATTTGTTGAAAGATCCGAGAAACACCC
>PVIH01009988.1:0-78614 GCA_004025045.1 Sigmodon hispidus | reverse complement strand
CTTTTGCAGCTCTTAAAATTTTTTCTTTGTTCTGTATGTTTTGTGTCTTGATTATAATGTGGCGCGCTGACTTTTTTTTTGGATCATATCTATTTGGTGTTCTGTAAGCTTCTTGTATCTTTATAGGCATTTCCTTCTTCAGGTTAGGAAAGTTTTCTTCTATGATTTTATTGAAAACATTATCTGTGCCTTTGAGCTGATATTCTTCTCCTTCTTCTATTCCTATTATTCTCAAATTAGGTCTTTTCATGATGTCCCAGATTTCCTGAACATTTTGAGTTATGGCTTTTTTAGTTTTGCTATTTTCTTTGACTGATACATCTATTTGAGCTACTGAGTCTTCCACTTCAGAGATTCTATCTTCCATCTCTTGAACTCTGTTTGTTATGCTTGTATCTGTAGTTTCAGCTTTTTTCTTCAGGTTTTCTATTTCCATTTTTGCCTCATTTTGTGCCTTTTTTATTTCTTCTATTTCAGCTTTTATTTCAGCTTTTATTTCAGCTTTTAGTTCCTGGCATGTTTCTTTCATAGATTTGTTCATCTCTTCCAATTTTTTGTTTGTATTTTCTTCTATTTCTTTAAGGCTTTTTTTTTCATATCTTCTTTGAGAGCTTCAATGAACATCAAAAAGGAATTTTTGGTGTTGCTTCCTTCTGTTTCCTCTTCATTGGTCAGTTTAGGCCTTGTATTTGTAGGATCGCCACTCTCTTCTGGAGTTACCATGTTGTCCTTTGTAGTATTATGTAATTTTTTGCACTGATGTTTGCCCATGGCTTCAGTGGTTCACGATTAGATGGGTCCTGGTCAGTTGTGGCACTCAGGTTTGTATGCCTCCTGTCACCTTTCTGGTCAGGGTCTGATTCTGTCTTTCAGAGACCCCTGCCGTTGTTGATTTGCTCAGTTCGAGGTCGTGGTGGGAGCCATGCAAATTCCTTCAGCAGGAGCTGTGTATGTGGTCAGGGACAGAGTTTACCTGCCCCTGCTCCAGAGAGTGCTGGAATTCTGCAGCCAGCACTGGGTCCCGGAAGTGGAACCAGAAGCAATGGGAGCTCAACTCTCCCTCCCAGGCGCTGAGGCCTCTTGCCCCCTCCTGACCTCCCGGCGGGGTCTGAATCTGCCCTTCAGAGACCCCTGTAGTTGGTTTGCTCAGTTCGAGGTCGTGGCGGGGGTTTCCCTCAGCAGGAGCTGTGTATATGGTCAGGGACAGAGTTTACCTGCCCCTGCTCCAGAGAGCGCTGGGATTCTGCAGCCAGCACTGTGTCCCGGAAGTGGAACCACTAGAATAACTATTTTTAACAATACATATATTAGAATAAATTGTATAGCATAAGAATACAGAGAGCATTTCCAAGAAGAAACCTCAAATATGAATGCACTAAAGTAACATTTTTACCATTTTGCAATATCATATCCATAAGTTTGAAAACAAAGACTAAGTCAAGACAGGATGAGAACACAAGCTTGATTTCCAACACCCATATGATGGCCCACAACCATATGTAACTCCAGTCCCAGACAATATGACACCTTCTTCTGGCCTCTGTAGGCATTGCTTGCATATGGTGCATAGACATTCATGTAGGTAAGACACCTGTAGACACAAAATAAAAATACTAAAATAAAAACTTCAAAAGGAGGAAGACTGATTCTAATATGTCAAAATCAGGTAAAAGATAAGTAACAGGACTCAGTAGAGGCATAATACATAAATTTGGCTCATTTTATAACACTGTAAATATAAACAAAAGTAATGAAATATTGTTTTCTATTGCTGGGAGACAAAGGATATCAGTGGTCCTAACCAGCTGTGGATTCTGAGTACCGGGGCAGGGAGGGTGGGATAATCCATGGCAGACATGGAGCTGAATGGTCAGGCTTTCCATCCAAGGAGTCAGCATGTTAGAATAGTGCCTGACATGTAGTAAATGCTACATAAGCATTAGCTGACTATTATTGCTGTCCTCAGTGCAAGGCACACAAGATCATAAACCTGTGTAAACTACTAAAGGATATCTAATAGTATGCATGAAAAATTAATATTCAAGTACTTCAGCTTACATGTTTTCTTATTGTTTTATTTCAAATTAGTCAGAATTGCATGAAGAAGTTTTTGTTACCATAGTCACTAAGGCTTAGACAGACATTTGCAGAAGGGCTAAAAAATTTAACACTGAGAGACTCCATTAATGTCTGATCCTGTCACTCCAATAAATGATTATATATCAGTTAAGTCCAGAATGATGTATGCCAAAATATAGATGTGTGTCTGTGTCTCTCTCTTGATCTGTGTATATTTTTACATTTTTTTCTTAAACATCTAAATTTTTAGTGAAGCACAAATACATACCAATGTTGTTTACTATTTTAGTAACAACAGATAATTTAAATTTTGATATTTCTCATCTGATTTTTCAACAACAGACTCATTCCCAATGAAAATGCATTTTCTTCTAAATAAAAGTATAGTAAATAGTCTGAGAGATCTCTAACAAGCGAAATCCCCAGAGAAGTGTGGTATGTAACCTTCAGCTTCAGCACACATGTTGGTAAGAGTTATCTATAAAGTTTGATCTCCTGCACTTGCATATAGGGAGCTATAAATGCAAACCTACACAGAGATCTATAAACATGATCCTACACCGAAACCTATAGTTTTGGGGGTGGAGCAGTTGAAACATTGTCTTGTTTTTCAGTGATCAGAGTATCACAGATTCTATTCTCTTTGAGTGAGCATGGATCTAATTTACTGTTTTAATGGGATGGGAAGTGTAGCAGCACATGGCTATACAATGAATTCTTCTTGTGCATCAGCCGAAGCTTCTAGATGCCAAGAAGGAGAATTAATATGTCAAAGTAAATGGAAATTTTAAGACTCTTGATGAGCTTTTTTTTTTTTTTTAAAAAAAAACCTCTGTTTCTCCTGACAGGGTTTAAGGACTGTGGAAATGTGTATGAACTTATGCTTATGTATCCATTGTGGCTTTGGTCTTAGTACTACGAAAGTATTTTCTGTTTAAAGCCTAACACAGAGCAGGAGAGACACCTCTGAGAGCAGAAAAAAGGTATTAATTCCAAAAATGAATATTCCACAGCAGTAAGCAACTAATTTTCAAAAGTCAAGGACAAAAACATAAAAATTCTAAGTATCACAATTAAAGAGAACATAAGAAACAGATTTTGTGGGCATTGTCCAGTTCTAGTGGAGAGCAAAGCTTTATCTTCCATCTCTTCATTTGTGGCAACTTCTGCCAGTTGGAAATTAGCTACAAATACTCAATTAGAATAATTTGGGACAATTTTCCATTATGCATGCTAATACATAGGCTTTGACTGTTGACTTCTGACTACATTCTTGCTTTGTAATACATTTCTTGTTTTTATCTGAACACCCATTGGTTTTGGGATCACTAGACATCATGTGTTTTCACCCTTAGGAAAAAATGCTTTGAGACAGCCACTCTTGGAGTACACTGAAAGGATATAGAAGTAGATTGTGTTTACACAGGTAAAAGTGAGGTGTCTGTGTGCACAGGTATGATTTTTGAGTGAATGCAGTAAAAGATAAAGCCAATGAGAAAAGCTGGGGTGCTCACAAGATCCTTTTGGAACTGTGTTCTAGACTGAACTCCTAGATTTGCACTGGCTATTATGGCTTCCTGGAAGCTGGTCCTCATGTCCAGTGATGGATGCTGTGATGTCCCTGTGAGGTATGCTGGACAGTGTCATTAATTGGAAGTTAAAGCTAGCACCAAGGCCCTGAGGTGAAAGAGAAATGTGAGCTACCCCAGCCTCCAATATTAGACTACATTCTTCCACATTTTTGTCTGACCCTCCAGGAGCCTGGTTTTTCTTTGTCTTGCTCCTGATGAACCAGATGCTGGACAAACTTGTCAGGGATTGACAGGAAATGTAGATCTAAGTCTGTCTTTCTCAGGTACCTGTTTCCCTCTGGCATCCTGCTCTGGCTCTGTCAGGTGTCCATTCCCTTGGGTCTGTGAAGGGACAGGTCTTGGCCTTCATTATGCTTCTTGCATACCTTCACCATACAGAAGGAGGTTGCTGGAAGGGTGTTCTGGGTAGGCAGGCTGTCCTCCTCAGTGCTGAGCTCTCCATCTCCCCTCAGGATCTAGTGCTTCTTGATTCTCGGCAGAGACCCCCAGCAGGCTCATTGCTATGCTGATTAATTCAATCTAGATGTGAAAAGAATTAGCCAAAGGCCTAGAAACATGATCTCCAGACAGGCTTTCATAATCTTGGACTTAAATGGCTCTGTGGAAAACTCTCATGGAAGATGTCAACCATAGAATGACCTTTTCTCTGGTCCCACCCAGTTGAGTAACACTGGTTTAGACTTCTTCCAGCTTTGCCATGAAGCAAAGTAATTCATGGCTTCAGCTCCTCAGTCAGCTCTGCACCAGCAACAAGATGCCACTGGCAAAGCATGAAGGGTTGGTGAGTTCACAGTGTCCCCTCCTAGGGATTTGTCCTCTAGCAAAAGACTCCTTAATTCAGCCCTACGTTTTTTCTTCAGTTGGGCAATTTGACATTGTAGAAAGGATTTATACGTTATTTTGTCTTCAGAGGGCATGCCAAAGTTCTTCTCAGGGTACATCAGTGACAATTGTTCATTCAGATGTCCCAGAGTTCTTGTCCCAGAACACACCAGTCTCTGGAGAAGAAGCTTCACTTGCTTCGATTGTGCTTCCAAAGGTCTGTGAGGCAAATCCTGTTTTCTCTGCACCTGCCCTGGGCTGGTCCAGGATATTAGGCCAGCAGCATTTTCCTTTTTAAAAGTCTCTTCTGGACAACGTCCATTTCTTTTAAAGTCAAGCACCTACTGAGGTTTTAAGTTGAGATGTAGAAAGGCACTCCAGGTTGAACACTTGCTTCCTGAGGTAAGTGGGGCATCTCAGGAGTGTACGATGTCTGTAGGGGGGTTTGAAGAAGCATAGAAAGAATTTCTCAAAATTCACAATGGAGAACCAACCTACCCCAATTAGGTCAGTGTTTTGATTGTTGAAATAGATTCATATCCCATATATAAGCCATTTCTAGAAGTGATGTGAGACATTCCAAAAAAATGCTTCCACACAGAACAGAGTAGGGTAAACCAGCCTAGTGATCATTCTGCCATCCCACACAAACGAGTTCTTTTATAGAAAATATGTAAAACATTATTGAAATGTGTTATACTGACTAAAACCCAGTTTAACTATGGCTTTCGTAGTGCAGAAGTGTATTATTCATATCTCCAAAAACCAAAAAGGGAATCGGAGGGATGTCTCAGTGATAAAGAGTGCTTGCTGCTTTTCTAAAGGACCCAAATTCAAGTTCCAGCATCCATATCAGGTGTCTCACTACTATCTGTGACTCTAGCTTCAGGGGATCAGATTTCTTCTTAATTCCACAGGCAACACGTATGCACGCACACTATTTACACACAGACACATATTCACTCATAATTTAAAAATAATAAAAACAAATATTTTAAAATGTTTGAAAAGAAAACAACATTCAAATCCAATGCAACAACTAAAAGTAGTATTTTTGGACTCTGAGGCAAAAGCTAGAATTTGGTGTGGGTGTTAACTGGCAGGAGGAAATCACTATGAATTCTGACCCAAGTAAAGGTAGATTTGGCTATTTAGGAAACTTCATGATTTATTTATGAGTCTTTAAGGATAAAATATCAAGTCATCTGTAATTCAGGTTTAAAAAAGCAATTTTAAAAGTAATTGTTCTAACCAAGTTTGAAACATTTGTTAAGATTTGGGAACAAATTGGCCTTAGCCACTTGCTTTAAAGGAAAGTTGGTGACAGTTGGGACCTGAAGTTGTTTCAGATACCATGGAAACAACAACATTAACCTACACTTTCCAACTCTAGGTGATACATGAGTGCCTAAGAAAACAGGCAATAGATGAGGTAATGTGTCAGAAGCTGGAAGTGGGCAGTGCAGGCAGGCATCAGCCCCTCCATGCCCCCAAGCACTGGAAAACACAGGGAGGGGCCTCTCAGCTGTAAGAATATGCAGACCGCCACTCTCCAGCTTCCATCTCTGCAATGCCTTCTTCATGGGTTTTTCTTTGGCACTTTCCACTATGACCACAAGCACCGGCCCACCCCCACCACAGTGTTCTTTACAATGTAATTATTTAGCCCTTCATTCTCACGATCAGCATCCATGGTTCCCATCTTGGGGACGCAGTTGATCCCTTCATATAGCACATGACATAGTAGAGATACTTGAGATAAAGAGTAGTTTAGATGACCAAAATGGACTCCATGTAACTTCATGGTGTGTTGTCTTTTTGACACCATTGTAAAATATTTAAGAAAAAAAAATAAAATAAAAAATAAAGGGCTTCGCCTGAAGGTAGCCTCCCATGAATGGACTAGGTTCCTCCTAGAAACCATAGGATATTAAGCAAAATTTCCATTTTCAGAAAAGAAGATGAAGATGATGAAGAAGAGGAGCAGAAGGAGGAGGATAGAAGAAAAAGGACAAAAAAATAAGAGACCAGCAGAGAGGAATCCTGCTCTCTGATCAAGGACATGTTCCTGAGACATCCACATAATTCCAAGCAGGGCTGAACCCCTTAAGGGTTTTGCCACCCCCAATAGGACTCCAGGTCAGAGACTATACATTTCACACACAGTGAGGACACACACATGAAGTCTAGGATGGAAGAAAAGACTTCAAGCCCCAGGAAGAGGGAAGGAAATGCATCTTTCTCACAGCCTTTAGAGTTTCCTCACACTTCATTTCTACTGCTCTGAACTCTGACAAGGCTTTAAAAAATGCACCCAGAGCCCTCCAGACTGCAATGTTAAACATACCACCTAACTTCCAATTGAATATAGTATCCCTTCCACATTGGAAAATCAGACTATTCTAAAGAAAGGTACTATTATAAAAGCAGGTTTTGAGCGTACAGAGTCAGTGTACATAGATGCTACCCCTCCAGAAAGAAATTCTATGTGGGGCACTTCAGACCGATCAGGCTTGCAGAGAACAGAGTTGTGGGAAGGTTTCTTATCATCAGATCTGTCCTGTGCTTCCAAGTGCTGCCCTTGCTCTGCGCATCCACTCATTCAAGACATTCCGGATTGTCACATTGGCTTTACAAAGTCTCTCAGTCCCCAGCACAGAAGAAGGGCAGCTGTTTATTCTGCTTTGGCTCCTTTGTTCTGCAAATCTTTCAGTGTCTCTCTAATAACACAATTGAAATAACTTAACATGATGCTGATACATAGCAAATTCTCAGTGCCGATCATTATGGTAATTATTGCTATTAAGATATTCCTATAATTAGAGTAACTAGAAGGCTTTTAGGAAATACAGATTAGGAACAGAATATTATCAATTTTATGATGTAGATTAAATTCCTATTTTATTTTGAAATATGCTATAAGGAACATTTCTAAATTACAAAATTGTCCCAAAATGTTCACAATTTTAAGAAAAAATTTCAAGATTTTTATTTATTGGATTTATTTATTAGCTTCCACAAATATGTTGCTCTGTAGACTGTACAGGTCATACAAATTTTCTTTTGACATATCACTTACATTATACCTTCACAGTCCTTTTCAAAAAAAGTATCTCTACCTTTTATTTCAGAATACACTAAAATTTAGCATCAACTGCTCCTGAACCACTAACACTATGCTGTTAATATATGAGTATTCTATTGGTATGGTATATGAGGTTTATTATGCATGCCCATTTTAAAATTTCTTTTTATAGTATATGCTAATAGTGGTACATATAAATTTACTACTCCATGCTTTTCTTCAGGACCTCTTAAAATTGTTTTTGGAGTAATTTTAGGCTCACAGAAGCTACGAGAATAGTAGAAAGTTCCCATGTACTCTTCACCCAGCCTCTAAAAACTTTGACATCTTACACACATTGGCCAAACTAAGAAACTAATCAAGAGTGATCCTATTCCATGAAACAGAATGTGTAGCGCATTCAGTTTCTCCACTGCAGTGGTATGAATGAGAATGTCCCCATAGCTCACACCTTTGAACACTTGACCCCAGTTAGTGGGATTGTTTGGGATGTGTGGCCTTGCTGGAGGAGGCACGCCACTAAAGGCAGTGTTTTAAATTCATAGCTTCACAGCACTGTGGTTTGCTCTCTGCTTTAAAGGCAGGGCCTCTCAGCTTTCTGCTTTCGTTACATGCCATGCCTGTTACTTGCCACCATTCCTCCTGGTCATTATGAACTCGTGGGAACCCTAATCCTGAACAAACTTTTCTTCCTATAAGCTACTTTGGTTGTGGTGTTTTATCATAGCCTCAGAGAAGTACTAATACATTCACTAATGTCTTCATTCTGGTCCAGGGTCTTAGGTTTTAGTCCTTCCCAGGGAATCACCTTTAAACCAGCTCTCACACCGCAGCAGCTAGTCTCTGGAAATTTGGAGATCTCACTGGCTCTCATTTTTTTCTGGGGTGACTCTGAAGAGCTCTCTCAGCTCTAGAGAGTCCCAAGGTCCAAAGGAGGCCTGAACTGTAACTGTGTTGATGTTCATTCTCTCCTTCCTTGTTCCCGTTTTCTTCATTTCATTATAGACACAGCTGGACAGGGAGCTGCTCCTGATACACATGATGCATGAATGTCACCTCAGAGACATTTTCCTGGGGAAATAACCCAATGCTGTTTGTACTGTGACAGGCCTTAGAAGGAGGCTAGAGAATAGAAGTTGAAAGTGAAGGTCACATGTGCCAGGTTAGAGATGTGACCTGCACCCTCAGGAAAAGGGCCCTGAATGGTGAGGTGTTGAATGGAAAGACTGGGGCTAAGAAATAAAGAAGACAAAAACAATAGCTAGGAACTGGAGATCTTACAGAAGCCAATGATTTATGCCAAACAAATTTATTAAATAGGACAGCATCATATATACTATTTGTAGGGGAAAATAGTCCAAAGTCAGCACAGACCTAAGTGCAAAAATGTTGGCAAAGAACATAGCCCAGACATAGTTGCCTTAGGATTGATAATCACAGTGCATGGGGAAAAGCCAGGTCCCCAGAAATCATAACCTTAATTCTTTCGAGACACTGGGTTCAGTTCTAGACTGGTTTTGCCAAGTTCACTGCTGACAAGGACTCAGAACGAAGGTTCCCTTTGTTCTTACACCAGAGCTTCTGAGAAGGTCTTGAATCTGTCTGGTCACCACTGCAATGAGCAGCCCTTTCCTGTTGGATGGGATGTGGAGTGTCTCTAAAATCACAGCCCTGACATACTAGAGTGGGGAAATTGAGACTTGGTGGCATCATCTTGCAAGTGCACATGGGGACTTTGGGCTGTGTAATTTTTCTGATCTTTCTAGACTTGTATACATAATCTGCACTCCCTGGGTATAGGATGTTGGTCATTTGCTTAATATCGTGCAGAGGACTCCTTGTGTTAGATACTAGAGAGTTCTAATTCCTTCAGAATCTGGAATTTATTTAATAGACTTCAGACTAAAACCAAGGGAAATATATCATCACAGTGTAGGTGGGCTGCTAGACTTGTGATAGGCAGAATTGTTATATGAGAAAACTTTTTCTGGGGAGATGTAACACTCATGTCTACTTACTCTAAATAGGCCTGCAACAGACCAAAGTACAGATACCACTGAAGTCTCCCTGGTAAACCAGTGAGTTTTATTGGGAATCTGAGTGAGGGATTAATTGCCTGAGCATAAATAACTCAAAGACAGCTGAATTACTAAATCCCACCTCAGCATGGGTGACAATTCACAAAAGCTTTGAATCTGAAGCACACTGCACATACTGCAGGCAGATGGGTAGATTGGAGAGTACTCTAAGTGACTCAGTTGGTCAAAACCCTTCCAGGAAGCTCAGAGGGTTCTGCTACTTCTAAGCAGCTGGTCTGGTCTCAGAGTTTTCTTTGCAGCTTAGCTTATCTGAGAGTAACTTCAGCAGCTTCATTGCTCATCATGAGAGGTGGAGTGGGTTTGGGAAGAAGTGAATCTGGTCAGTTTCAGGAACTTCCTAAAGCTATTTTGGGTTGTTTACTTTCCTGCTTAAAGAGCTTCCCTGCAGGATGGTATGCTTTTATCTCAGAGGAAAAGACCTTACACAAGTATATACCCAAAGAGACACAGACCTAGTCTAGCAAAGATGTAGTGGCAAAGTCTGAGACTGAGCACAAAAACTACACAGAACTAATTGTGTCGGCTTAAGGTAGCCAGGACCTGAATTTAGATACAGGAAAGTTTACTAAAGTGAGAGCCTCATGCTATAGTATTTGCCTTAGCTCCCTAACAAGAACTCAAGAAGAAATGTCTATAATCTGTTTGAATGGCTTGCAGAAACTTTGGCAAAGCAATGGACCACAGTGAGTAAAGATGGAAGAAATGACTTGGCAAATGGTACAAAGAGGAACCAAAACTAAATGTGACGTGACACCTAGGTAGACCATGTTCTATAGCCACAGGAGCATAAAGTACCATTGCAGGACTGCCTCTCCCAACCTCTGCAAAGACATACCCTAAAGACAGACAATCCGTATAAAAACATCTAGAACATATAAAAGCTGTAGTAGAGGAGAGTTAGCAAACAAAAGGTAAGCTTATAGAGGTAGAAACATACTGCTTTGCAATACCACCTAGGGCAATAACATGAACAGTAGTTTTGGTGTAATATACTCAGCTACAGGGTTCTCTAATGGGCATGTGTACTTCAGCAGCTATTCTGAGTATTCTGCATGTAGTTTCTTGACATTTAATTCATTCCATGTGAATGGGGTACAGTCCAGATTGGCTGGTGAACAGTTTGGGGAGGTTGTGTAAGCCACAATATACATAATTTCTAGCTGTTCAATTTCTGCTATGCAAATAGGGGTCATGCAAATCAGGACCATGCAAGTTAAAGCTCTGGTCTCAGGACTCCACGTTGTTGAACTGCAGCACTCTAGTCTAGCAGTTAGGAGTTTACTGACCTTGTTCGTAAGCTTTCCTAACTTGAGAGCAGCTTCAGTTTCTTATCTTTTGTTTGTGGGTCTTGTGTCACAAAAGTGTTCCTCCAAAGAAAAAGGGAAAACAATGAAAGGAAGAAAATGATTCTGAGACCTCATTGGTTCTGCAACATGCAACACACTTGAGTGATGCTCTGAGACCTTTTCTGGTAGTGCATACAGATATCAGCTCCAGCAGAGAGAGAGGCAAAAGATGCTATAGCAAGTCCAGACTGTGAACTCTTTGCCACCAAACTACTTTGTAGAAAACAGCTTGGGCTGGAGGCCAAGAGGGTAAGAGTATGCTTCAGAGGACCTGAGTTCAGTTCCCACACCCATATTAGCTGTAACTAGCTCCAAGGGATCTGATGTCTCTGGTCTCTGTAGGGACTGGCATTAATCTCTCTTTCTCTCTCTTTTTCTCCCACACCTAATTAAAAATTAACTAAAGATCTTGGGACTAGAGAGATGGTTCAGCAGTTAAGAGCACTTGCTCTTTTTGCAGAGGACCCAGGTTTGGTTCCTAACAGCCACACAGCAACAAACTCATGTTCTAGGGAATCCAATGACCTCTTTTGACCTCTCTGCAGGAACCAGGTATCCGAGTGCTGCACAGACATTCGTTCAAGGAAAACACTCATATACAAAAAAATGAAATAAACTTAAAAACTCTAAAAGCCTTATAAACAAAGCAAAAAGTAAAAACAATAGCAAGAGAAAGTTGCAGTTGAGGAATAACAATACTTGGAATTCTGGAGCAAATTGTACTGATGTTAGCAAAGAAATGAGTATATATATAAAATCCTGGTCTGGCTTTGCTCTTGACACTAATGGAAAAGGAAAATCTGACCATAATATACCACATTAATTTGTGCCCCAAAGATTGGGCTGATCAAGAGGCAGTTCACTGTAGGGGAAAATGTCCATGCCCTGGGCTGCAGCTCAGTGGTGCCAGATGACAGCATTCTGGCTAGTTTGTAGATGGAGCAGACAAAACACATTAATTCCTGCTGTGAGACTCTTGCTGCTGCTCAGTCACAGGTATAAAGCTGCTAGGAGGGTGCATTATCCAGCTAAGGAGGAACAGGCTGGTTTGGGGCTCAGCTAAGCAAATTTTTTAAAATGAGCTGCTGCCATATTACAGCCCTACTCAGAGATGAAGATGGGGAGACTCCCCAGAAAGGACAAGACTGGACAGGGATTTCCCACCAGGTAGAGATTCACGCACAACCATAGGCATGTCAGTTGCCTTGTATGTTGACCGAGGGCCTAGAACACTTAGGCTGGGCATATGGAAATGAGTAGACCTGGGGAGTACACCTGTGGATGAGCCTCGGCAGGAAAAGGAGTGAAGACTTCTGAGTCACTTGCTAGTGTCTGTTAGAAGAGGCAATAAAGGACAGCTAGTGTGAGTAAAACAGGCAGACTGGTGTCTGTCTCTAAGCACTGGCCAATTGGACACATGAACAGAATGCCCACTGTAACAGGATAGAGGCATGGATGTACCAGCATAGGTTCTGATTCATCAGGGACAGCCTGGAACAGACTGTGGAGCCTCCGTGTGGCACCAGTACCCTTCATTAAAGAGATCCTCCAATGGCATGGAGTCAGGTACATTACATCAGACCCCTATAGTCTGAGAGTGGCAGGGCTTCCTTCTAGTCATGGGTGACACCATCTGTCTAGGTGGTAGTTTGTTTATAATCCCTGCATGGTCTGGGATTCCACATAATATTACCTCCAAAAAAAAGTAACATGTAGTATCTACTACATTTTCTAGCAGGTATCTGCATGATTCACAATGAATGCCTTTTGAAAATGTACCTGAGGCATCATTTGGCTATGGTTCACTGGAAGAAGCAGACACATTTGTTCATGGCACCCTCTTTCCTGTAATCAGTGAGTACTTTATGGTGCCTTGCCAGAGAGACTATGAAGAGGAAGCTATAGCCTAGAGGCTAATTTACTCACTTGCCCTTAGTCCAGGCCCTGCCTTGTGGAACCCAAGCTTCCTAGCCCTGCAGCCCTAGGTTTCTTGGGTTTGAAAATTCTATTTTTGAAAGAATTAAATTTCAGAGTGACTGTTGATCTCAAGTAAATATTTATAATCAAAGATTTTGTCAGTGTACACAAATAATAGCAAATATAACATTCCTTAGTAATATATCAATAAATTGGCAACAGTCAATAAGAAAACATAACATATAAATATAATCAATTCCCCAAGCTATAAAACCTGTACAGTAGGTAAAAATATCTTTGTCTGGACAAGCCAGATCTTTCTGAATAAAATAGCTAAATACTGCAAAACATTGAAACATTCAGAGCTAAAATCTCAGAACTGTAAATTTATTAATTTTGTGATTAGAAATCTACCATTTCAACTCATAGCTCATTAAAGTATGTCATTTTTAATTTTTTCTTTTTCTTTTTTATACATCAATGTTTTCTATGGAATACGAGATTCTCATTTAGAAATTTACATTGCAAGGCTGTTGTTCTTATTGCTATTATTGATCATCAAAATTTATCATAGAGGCAATGAGTGAAAAAAAATATCAGGAACGAAAAGTATGACATTGTGGTTGGTATATGATACAATGTTATTAAAATTAGTAGGAAAAAAGTGGGCTTTCCAATGTAATAGTAAAAAACTTATACATACTGGGAAAAAATTAAATCTTGACTTGAAGTTCCACTACTTAAAATAAGTTCCAGATGGGTTATAGTTAAACAATAGCAGAAAAAAATGGAGAGAGAGAGACAGAGACAGAGACAGAGAGAGCAGGATATTAATGACTGGGAAGTAGAGGAGGCCAAAAATAAGCAATGTATTCTACTCATAAAGATTGACAAATATGATGACATCAAGATTTAAAATCCTGTAAGATCAAAGGTTGCAGAAGTAATGGACTTATTACTTTAAAAATTGAAAAATATGCAACAAATATTTATAACATTTGTATTAGAAAATGACCAATATTCTAGATATTTAAAAATTACCTTTATTCAATCCTAAATGAAACAACAAATAGAAAAATCAACAACACGTTTGAAGAGGCCATTTACAGCCAGGAGAATGTAAATGGCCAGTTCACGCCAGGCTCTTCCCAGTATAAGGCTTCCTGAAACCCAAGGACAGGCTCCCATTTGGGGATGTGCATTTAAAAGAGCATGGAGAACCTTGAAAACATCAGCATAGCAGCATTTTCTAAGTCTGGTAAAATCTGTAACAGTGGGAATTCTAATTGATGTAGGTCTGCTAAAGAGCAAAGGTTTGATGATTATTATGTTTCAACACAGAAGTTCCATTTTTCACTAACCTTCCCAGGAAAAGTAACCATACAGGTTCACTATCATGCAGGTCCAGAAAGAGACAGGGTGCTAATTAGAGCATTACTTATAGTGGGAAACATGAAGTCAAGATGGAAACAGTATACATTCATCAGGTAGGGATGTCAGATGTTACATGACATGGGAAGGCACAATCAGTGTCCTAGATGGTTCTCAAGCCATCAAAATAGTTGCAACACAATGTCTACAGTGTGACAATCACTGGAGGAACAAACTAGGTGCACACAACACACAATGCAGACACATATTCCTGTGGACCAATATTAATAGGACTCCGCATAGTGGTAGAACAGCCCTATAATCTCCACTGTTCAATAAGGGAGCCACTGGCCACAGGAGAGCTTAATTAAGCACTGGTGGCAAATGTGGCTAAGTATTGCATTTTAAATTTTTATTTGATTTTAAGTAATATAAATGTCAATTGCAGAATGTGGCTAGTAGTTCCCAAATTGGACATCACACCTGAAGATACTGATACACATGTGAAATTATCAATGGTAGATTGTGCTGAGGTGTTGAAATGCATCCTGGGAATAAATTCCTAAGTGATGGAAATCATTGAACATAAGCATATTAGAATGAACTTCTGGGATCAGAAGGTGCTTACTCAGTAGGTAAAAGTACTTGCCACTTGTAATTGTGTGTGTGTGTGTGTGTGTGTGTGTGTGTGTGTGTGTGTGTATGCAGCTTACAGGCTGTGGTTCAGGTAGTACAATAGTGAGTGTCTCTGGATGGAAAGGCCAAGAATCCAGTTGTTCAATCTATGAGACTGGATGTCTCAGCAGTCCCAAATCAGATTCTGGGATCCAGGAGGATACCTAGAGAGCTGATGTTTTCAGTCTACATTAGAATCCCAAAGAGTAGGTTTTTAGTATCAGTAAAAGGAATTCCACAGCAGCAAGGTAGATAAACTTGTCAGTGGGAGTGAGGGAAAGTGGCCAAAGGCAAAATCTTCCTTCTTCCATGTCTTTTCCTGTGAGCTGACACAAGCAGGTATGACCCAGGTTTAGGGTGGGTCTTCCCTTGGGTTTTAGTTGATTCCAGATGTAATCAAGTTGACAAGCAAGATGACTGTCACAAGTCATGGACTGCTGCTATGCATATTCTACTTTATGGCTTTATGGCTGTCCGATAGCAGCCAGCTCATGATGGACAACTCAGATCAAATGGTAACTTGGTAGCCTACTATCACATGTTTAGTTTCCACTAAGGCCTAATAGCAGGCCAGGAGACATCTTTCAAAGGGAGACTTACCTGAAGATGATGGTAAAACCTTACTACAAAATACTCTGTAATTCATTCATCCTTAGGATCCTGACAAAGTCTTCAAACAGCATCCCTATCTGCCACTGACACCTCAAGTATCATTGGGTCTACTGGATCATATGGTCCAAGTGGTAGAGAAACCTGCATAGCAGCATGGGCCTGTTAAGGAGCCTTCTTCTGTTCCAGACCTCACTCAAACCCAGCAGCTTTAATGAGCCAATTTGTAAATGGGCTGGAGTAACACACCCAAGTGAGGACTGTGCTGCTCCCAGAATCCAATAGGCCCACTAAGCCTTGTTATTCTTTCTTGTTAGTGGCAGTATCAGGAACATCTAAGAAGGAATATCTCTGCATTCCCTATGAAACTGGACTCCTAGAAATTTCACTGAGGTTGAAGGTCCTTGAATTTTGGCTGGATTCATTTTCCATGCTCTGATGTGCATATGCATTACCAACAATTCCGAAGTGTTTGCTACCTCCTGCACACATGGTCCAATCAGCATAACATAGTGGACCAGTATGATATTTTGCAGAAGAGACAGATGATCAAGTCCCTTCAAACTAAATTATGACCCAGGGATATTTTATTATACCCCTGAGATAAAATTGTAAAAGTATACTGCTGGCCTTGCCATATGAAAAAAATTGCTTCTGGTGGTCCTTATGGATTAGGTACCAAAAAGGACATTTACTAGATTAAGAGCTGTGTACCATGCACCAGTAGATGTGTTAATCTGCTCAAGTAAAGACACCATATCTGCAATCAGATTCAGTAGTTGAATAAATCTGAGATAGTCAGCTGTCATTCTTCATGATCCACCTGTGTTCAGAACTGGGAAAAACAGGAAAACTCAAATGAGATGTGATGGAAACCACCACCCCTGATTTTTACAAGTATACTGGCACTAACTTCTATAATCTCTCTAGGGATATGATAATTGGTTTGGTTCATCATTGTCTCTGGTAGAGGCAACTCCAGTGGCTTCCATTTAGCCTTTTCAACCTTAGAACCATCACTCCACAGGTCAGGAAACTAATTTAGAGAATTCTGCTAACTTCTAAGCATATCTACTCCAATTATACTTTTGGAGACTCAGGAAATAACCATAGAATAAGTTCAAGGGCCTACTAGACCCATTGTGAATCAGATTTTAGCCAACATTGTATTAATCACCTGACCTCTATAAGCTCCTACTTTAAATATAGTGCTGCAATGCCTTTTGGGGTGTCCTGGAATCAGAGTCAGTTCAGAACCAGTACCAATAAACCACAGAAAGTCTGATTACTTTCCTTTTCCCAGTTTAGAGTTACTGCTGTAAAAAAATATAGGTCCCTCTGGGGAAGGATAAAAGAAAGGCTAACAGGAAACCTCTTAGATATTTTAATAAGGTCCTTCTTCAGGGGTAGCTGGCCCTCCCTTCTCCCAACAGACATCTTCCCTGTCTGCAACAGGCTCAAGTCTGGAATTTGTTTCACAAGCCAAGATTTCCTATTGTTACAGTCCAATGTAGCCATTCTTTCATTTTTTGGTGGGAATCGTTCTGCTTATACACATTGAAGATGCATCAGCAGATGTAGTAGGCTCTGCTGTTTCATTCTAGTCAATACCAAAGGTCTATTTGTATCAAGCCACAATAAGAATCACTTTGCTGTGTTGATATATTGTATATTTAATAAAATCACCCTGGAATATCAGAGAACAGAATCACCCACAGTCAAACCATGAAGGTCAGACAGTGATAACTCACACTTTTAATTCCATCACTTGGGATAACCAAGTGGTGACTCATACCTTTAATGCCATCACTCAGGAGATAGTGATATTTCTGGATTTCTGTGGGTTCAAGGCCTAACACCCAAGAAGTAATGGAACACATCCTTAATCCTAACTATAGAATCATGATGTAGAGTTGAACCAGGAAATGAAATAGCTGGGCAGGGGAGATATTTAAGGCAGGAGAATACAGAGATTCATGTATTCCATGGAAGGGACCAGCAAGGCTGAGGACCCTTAAAAAGATCACTTACTCTGTTCGACCTGAGAAGTTGACTGATTGAGAATTGATTGTGGTCTGTTTCTTCTTTCTGATATTCCAGCTTCTCCCCAACATCTGACTCCAGGTTTTCATTATATGCTAGCTAGAGTTTGTGCAATACTTTGCCTATGCTGCCCATTATGGATCAGGCCATTATAAACATGGATCAGTCTATGCTGCCCACTTACTATATAATAACATTGCCTTTGGTGATACAATGCTGCAAACCAGTCCTTGCTATTCTGGGGCTCAGCTAATCTCATCACATTTAATTTATCCAACTGAGCAACAGCATCTCCAACCCTAAGGTTTGTTACAAGGACAAGAGCAATGACAAATCACTTCAAATGTGCTGGTGTCCCTCGCACCAACACACTATAATGTGTTTTATAACATTAATGAAGGGTATGTCTTCTGTACCTTCCCATGGTGGAGGATTAGGTTTTACACAGTGTACTGATGCTAGCATTGCATTTTCACAGAGTCTAAAAACCCTTCATCAACACTACCCAAATATATCAAGTATTTCCCATTCTGTGTCAGTAGACCATCTCTTGAAGGATACTTCAGCAAATCAAGAACAATGGCTGTCTCCTAATGAAAATACCAACAATCTGGTAGTTGTTCAGTTTGTGAGGCTGGATGTCTCAGCTGCCCCAAATCTGAGTCTGGAGTTCAGAGGGATTAAAGCTGGTGGCTTGAGTCTATATTGGAATCCCAAAGAATCAAGTTTTTACACTGATGAAGGAATGCCTCTGTAACAAGGTAGATGAGCTTGTTGTCAATGGGAGTGAAGGCAAACAGGCCAAAGACAAAATCTTCCTTCTTTCATATTTTTTTTAACCTGGGTTGCCCATAAGATGTGGTCCAGATTTAGGGAGGATCTTCCCACCTCAAATGGTCCACTCCAGAAATTCCCTCACAGGAGTGCCTAGCTGCTTGGGTTTAGGTGATGCCAGATGTAATCAAGTTGACAACCAAGATCAGCTATCACACCACCAAAGTTGATAGCATGACTTTGATCCCCAGGAACCCTTTGATGGAAGGAGAGAACTTGATCCAAGTTGTACTCTGACTTCCACACATGTGTTGTGACATGCATGGACTCCTTCCCATATGATGACAAAATAAATGTAAAAAAAATCATTACCCTAAATGACACATGAATTAAAAGTTGTGCACATAGAACAAGAATAAAAGCTATTCTGCATAAAGCTACATTTCCTTAAAAATAAGAGCACCTTGGAAATATGAGCAAGTAGCCCACTGCTCATCTTAACACAGGTGTGACCAGAGGGTTGCCATCACCACCTAGACTTTCCTCTCTTCTGGGCAAGCAACACTGAGGAGCAGAGACCTATTCAGACTCTATCAGCAGCTGCCTAGTGCAAGAGCAGAGATGTGGCCATGCAGTACAAACTCGAGTAAGGGATGAATAAAAAGAAAGCAAGCACATGATGCTTGGAGTATCCATGACATCCTTTGTGGGAAAAGTCCTCAGACCTTTAGCTTGATGGTGGGTCATGCTAACTGGATTAGCTAAATGTGTAGCATCCATTCTGGCCATTAGTTTTATCAATAGACATATGTCTTGGGGATGGAATATTGATGAGCATGCAATGGAGACAGATCAAGCATCTAATCAAAGCAGAGAGCAGAAGATTTGTGATTATGCCCTGCAGACCAATAGAGGAGTGCCTCAGCATTGCATAGTAGAAGGGTTGCATCCCCTGTTTCACAGACTAGAACCACCTAGCTTTAAGTAGTAACAGACATGTTTTCCTTTATTTCTACCATCGTGGTGGTAACAAAAAGATCAAATTTAATAAGATAAAACTACAGACAACTGATGTGGAATGTCTTTCTGTATGCAATGAATTACCATTGGATAATAGCCATCATCCAATGGAACTGCTTTAGCTCATGGTGAAAAGAGCTTAGAGGCAGGCAGGAATTCTAAGCTTAGATAAAAGAGAAGGAGAGTAGAGTCAAGAGAGATGCTGTGAGATGCCGCCCAAGGAAGCAAGATGTAATGGAACATAGGTAAGCCACTAGCCATGTGGCAAGACATAGATTAATAGAAATGGGTTGAGTTAAGTTGTAAGAGATATCTGGTAATGAGCCTGAGCCACAAGCCATTTTGTAATTAATTTAAGTCTCTGGGTAATTATTTTATAAATAGCTGCAGGACAGAAGGTGGGAGAGTCCAGACTGTTGGCCCAGATGCACTAGAAACTTCCGATTATAATCAACAGCATCCTGAATCTACCATTTTTCTCAACAATAAGCTCTAGTCTCAAGAAATCTATTTGTTACAAAGTGCTAAGTGCATTTCACTGTATATACGCACAAACAGCATATAGGGCAACAAAGAAAACACTGGTCAGGAGTGAGCTAGACCTTATAGTCATAAGAGAAAGTGGCTGCTACCAGCTCTTCTGCTTGGTGCAGTGATTTTTCACCACACATGTGGCTTTTGGGACTCCTGCAGGGGCCTTGGAACAGGCAGAGCTGTAGAAATAAGGGAACACCCTGAATCATTACAGACGAGGCTCTCTCAAGAAGGATCAGATCACCTCTTGGAACAGCTGGAGAGCATAGCCTCAGAAGTATACAGCAGCTGCTGCAGATTTGTGCTGTACCAGGTAATGGGCAGTAGAGCTTGGCCTGGCGGTGTATCAACTAGGGACTTGGTCATTTCTGGAGAAAGATCTAGGATCAGGTGTCAGACTTGGGTATTCACTTTAATTTGCTGTTGTTATGAGCTGCTAGGAACACTACAGAGAGCAGGGTCTAGGACCCAGAGAAGGCAGATGCTGTAGAGCCACCAAAAGCCCTAGTTAAAGCTTCAAGTTAGAGTTCTACTGGTGATGGGAATTGCCTCCTACTGTGGAAGTCAAAGCAGATGCCTGCTTGCAAGACACCCAAGTGAATGGAACATACTGGAGTGTGAGAAACAGTGACCAGTACAGGGACCAGGATGGCAAGATTAATGCCAAGGTCTACTGTCGGTGTCTCGGTACACAAGAGTTTCCTCAGTTCCAGAGCTTCATTTGCCTCCATGGGGCCCACAGATCCTACCACCTGGATCTGGGAAAGCCAGGGGCAGGGAAATGGAGCAAAGGAGCCAGCATGAACTAAGACATGGGGAAGTCCTTGCTCTGTGCTAAAGTCTATCCCGAGGATTCTCAGCTTGCTTGCACAAGTAGAGTATCTCCTAGTTATCAGGAAAAATGAATTGCTTGTTCTTGTAAAGGAATCATTGCTTAATGTTAAAAGAGTATATAGACACAATCCAGTCAAGCAGATGTACAGCCCAACACACTCAGGGTCATGGTATATGAGGAAACTCCTAGGCACTTTGGGGGATTCCCCTGAGTCTTCATGGAGTTAGCCACACAGCAGTTTGTGAGAACCATGAAGCTAATGATGGGCAGATAGTATTTATCTAGAGGAAAGTTGAGACCTTCCTCCAAAGTGGGTCTCTTTTCTACTCTCTTTAGGCCAATTTTTGTACTATTCTAAGAATAGCTGCCTCATGGGAAATGTAGGAATCCTCAAAATAGAGATGCTCAACTTCCAGAACGTAATTTTACACTCATATACAATTAAATAGACAGACACAGCTAATGAGAAAAAGGAAAACAGAATATTGAAGATTGGATTCTTTTCTTAAAATTGTAAGGCTCAAGATTATTATCAACCATGCAGTCCCAAAAGCTGGTGACCCCAAAGTACATCTGACCATATAGCTGACCCAGCAGGAATGACACTGCATGTCCTCTTGTGGGCTTCAGACCCCACATCAGCCACTGGAATGCATGTACAGCTTGCCCTGTCCAGACTAAGGACTTGAAAAATTCCCACAAGGGAGCTGTTATTTAAGTTACAAAGTCAGCATGAATTTTCAACATTATCTCTCAGAAGTGGGACAGAGCAGGTGAGAACAGCCAGCTGCAGCAAAGGCTTTTAGGATGTTGCTTTCAGGCTGTTGTAATTTAATTTGAAAACAAGAAATCACGCGTGAGCCAAATGTCCTGAGACTGTTCAAATCCCCGCTGTGCCTGAGCCCACAAGAATGCTATGCATTTCACACTGGGTCCCTGCATTAAAAAGCTCAGAGGACTCCTTTACCTTGGCCCTTGCTCACCTATTTCTTGAATGGTGTTCTTGAAAACTTCAGAGCTGACCCTTCCTTGTGAAATGTGTCTCACTGCTCAGATTCCTCAATGAAAACACAAAACTCCTGCAGGTCTCCCAGCAACCAGCATCCCACATTTAGGGTGCAGTGGTTGTCTGTTTCCAATTACTCTGGGGATTTGCATCTGTGACCCCAACTCTTGTACTGTTGGAGAGAGAGGGAGGACACGGGGAAGAGATGAGGGAAAAAATGAGGGGGAGAGAGAGAGCAAGAGAGATCAAGGAGAAAGAGTATTTCTATTTATCACACCCAATGTGAGCAATGGAGATGAAGTTATGTCAACAGAGATTTATTGAGCATTTTGATAGTTGGAATCTGTTCAAGGAATTACAGAGAAAGGGAAGCAGATGAAAGTGTCTCTACTGCCAGGCGTCCATTCTTGGAGCAAGTAGACATCTGTATCTCTCCATCTTCCACTATGTGTATATTGTCTGAACAATCTACCCCCTTCTAAACCTCTGTGTGAAGACAGCCATGCATTGTTTGGTGGCATTCCTTCTGAGAAGTACATCCTCATCAATTCTGTCACTGTGTGAACATTGCAGGACATATACGCAAACAAGAATGGTTACATCACTAGGTGATCTACCTTAGATGGATTTCCATGGACCCAAGCATAGTCACTACACAGGAGAAGGCCCCAGAGAGGCCCCTCGCTCTCCTCCAGACCTTTCTACCTCAGGAATTATAAGTAACTATCAACTCACATTGGCTTGGCACTTTCATTGTTTGTATAAATGGATTCATGAACTACACTTCCCTGGGTGACTTCTTTCTCTTAGTCACATATGTCGCTGTGACTTTGTCATTGTGTACAATTGTGCATTATTCCTCTCATGCTTGTGTGATTTTCTATTAAGGCAGCATCTCATTATTTAATAATTTATTCTATTATTAATGGCCATTTGAACAGTTTCCAGCTCTGGTCTATTCTAAGTCAGCCTGCTATGAGTGTCTTAGCATCTGAAAATTGGTGAACATGTGTAATGCATTTTTGTAGTTTGTATGCCTAGGAGGAGAATCATAGACTGGGAAAATGTCACTATGGAATATATGTTGCCAAAGGGTTTTCCAGTCCTAATTCTTTTGAAAATAACATTTTTTATAAAAATGGTAGTAATGCATATTTATTGATGAGCATTCGTATTAGAAAAATAAAATTATATAGTAATCTTCATTTCATTTCATGCTTGAGAATCATGCTGCTTGTATCATTCTATTTACTGTAGTCAGTTCCCACTGTAGTAGTGTAGCAGTATTATTGTTGTTCAAAAATAGAAGTTTTTTAAAAATGTTGATGGCAACATTCGGTCTTGTCAAAATAAATTTGACTACTTAAATAATTTTGTTTTTATTGTTGAGAACATCAATACGTAAGATTTATGTCTACTTCTGTTTATTTTCTCAGAATATATTTTGAAATTTTGGGTCAAAAGACTAAATATGTTTAAAAGTTGTTCTGTGTTCTAACATCCTCTCAAAGGCCAAGGAAGACGGCAGTTCTGGGCTATCCAGTTGATTCAGTTCTCCGAGGACACAAAGGCAGAGCGTTCTGCCATGGTAAGTACTCGGGCTAAGCGTGTGTTGATTGGCCATTTATATCCTGGTTATCTCCCTGTTTCCTGTTTCTGTCTTTGCTTGTTTCCTGGGTGTTCCACTTTTCCTTTATTATTTGGTACTAGCTTTATGTCTTTCAATTGTTAACTGAAGAATGAATCCAGCATCCTGTTCTTTTTGTGTTTATGTACATTTTGGAGTAAATTTATGTTTTGGAAGACTCATGTCTGATGGACAGAAATAGCCTAAGAACTGTAATTTGAAGTCAAGGTATCATTAGTAGTAAATAGTTCTCTGGACATGCAGGAGGCTCTACATTTGATCTCAGTGCCTCAAACACAGCAAGAGCCAAAAGAGCTCCAACTTACTTTCCTGGAGAGGAGGACAGGGTCCGAGTGAGTAGTGGAGGCAGGGGGATATTAGTGACTAAGCTTCAATTTCTAACTATATAAATAGCTGCTGGAAACATGACCCCTCACCCACCACTGCTCTGAAATATATGCAAATGCTGGCTTGAACCTCTTTGTCTCACGTTCTTTTGAACAAATGGAAGCATAGACACATAGGTAGTAGAAATATTGCTAAGAGCTGTGTATCATTAGCTGATGTCTGAGATTTAGATAGAAAGTATCCTTTTGACCATGACTTTGCTGGCAATCACACGCCTCCATATGGATTTCTCTTGTATTGTGAACATAGATGAACATGTTATGTTTCTAGATTTGCTGACAATCCTCAGTCATGGTGTTGGTGGAGCCTTTGGCAACTTGACCCTTAGCAGAACACCTGATACTTCCTCTGTAGCCCAGAGCAAAGGTTCCTTTGTTGTCCTATCTAGTCTCCCTGATGGGATACACAGCAGGCAGCCAGGCTTGCTCCCTTGGGTCCTCAGCAACCAGAGCCTGAGACCCCACTGCTTGTGATTCCTCACTGTTGTTCAGTCTGTTAGGAGAATGGAGCCTCCTGGACCGTGTCCAGGGCCTTGTGGGAAAGCCGCAGTGAGGCTGGTGCCAAATAGGCCTGTGCAACTTGGACGGGAGCCAGAGATCTAAAGATGTCTGAATTCCTCCAAACGCATCCTTTTAGTGGACATTTCCCAAAGCAAGACTGGCCCCTCAGGATGACATTTCATTAGAACTCAGTTTCTTGGCAATGTTCTCTGTAAATCTACAAGGGAGTCAGTCTACTTCAAAAATGAAAATCTGGAATATATCTCTTTTCATAAAATCGAACTTGCAGAAAATTTCAAAGTGGCATGGGAAATTGGGGTCTAGCGTTTATTAATGGTGCTGAGCCACATGTCATGGTTGGCAGTTTATGACAATAGGATGGATACACCATCCTACTCAGATTGAAATCATCTGGCATCAAGGTGTGAATTTAGGACTGACAGGTAATTTGGGAAGAAATCTTGCAGGAATTCCTGAATTGCAATGCATACATCATCCTTACCTAAACTACTATCATATACTAATGAGTTTCAGACAGAGAAAGTAAGTACATAAAGCCTCCATTGTGCATAAATTTATATCTCATGTTTAGATTGTTTAACATATGACTCATTAGTTTTACATGTTCTCTTTCAAAAATATAAAAGTGTATATAAGTGAGAAAACATCAGCTAATGTCAGAATTAAAATGACATATAAGTCATTAGTAGATTTTCCATTTCTAACATAAATAAGATGCAGGGTTACCTTTAACAGTTAATTAATTTTTATTTTAGACTCCATATTTATTTGTAAAATAGTGTCAAGGCAATTTTAGAAACTCTTCAGATTTTACATTTTCTGTTGTACAGTTAAGATGCTATTACCAAGTGGAAAATAATATTAATAAGAAGGAAGTCATGACTTAAGCCAACTGCCATGGGATTGAGTGAATCAGAAGAATGCTCTTGCATGTTCACTGTGAAAATCTGGGCTGTGTGTTTACGCTTACCAAGGGAGCTATAGAAGAGAATAGAATATAATCAGAGGACCCCTTGCTAGCAAATGTCTGCTTAGACAATACTGAACATTGCTGGAGTATCTGTGGTTCATCCTGGCCTGCCCACACAGCAGTTCCATGCTTGCTAAAACAAATTTCTCCATCCCTGGAACTCCTTCCCAGGGACTTGGGAAAGCTTGTGTGGAATACTGTGTGTGCCTTGCACTGCTCGTGACACTGATTATCAATTATCTGCTTACAATAACATTATTTTGGACATCCAGCTCATTAAACAGAAAATGTCAAGGTTTCTGAGCTGGTCAAATACCACAATGTGCTTTGGATCAATGAGCAATTGGCAATTCTATGAGAATTGTGCATGGCTGAGGTACATAACTGCTGAACCAAGCATGCCTATCAAAGTGCAAAGTTCGGAGTTCAGAGTTGACAGGGAAACATTATTTTTGTCTCTTTGTTTATAACTTGCATTTTATTTTAAATGCTGTGATAATTTTCTTTATTGCTAATGGAAAGATTTAATAAGCTATTACAAGACAGCAGCAACTATTATACAGCTGCAGAATGAGCATGGGATATGCATAAAAATGAGGACCAGAAAATTTCTATTTTGTTATATGTATAGCTAAAGTTACATCATTTATACCTTCTGATTTGCAGTATCTATATCAGTGAAATGAGAAACACAGCATCTGCCTCACTTTGATGTTAAGAACAATAAAGAGTGTATGAGGACTGTGCCAGTGACAAACCCAGAAGTAGGCTGGAGAGATGGCCCAGTGGTTAAGAACACTTGCTCCTCTAGTAGAGGACCCAAGTTAAGTTCCCAGCACCCATGTGACAGCTCAGAAGGATCTGTAACTCCAGTTCAAAGGGATCGAACACTTCTTCTGGCCTTCCTGGTCACTGGGCATACATGTGATATACTTCCACACACACAAGCAGATAGTCATACACATAAAATAAAAATTGGTATGTTAAAAAATAAGAATCCATACAAGTATGCCCCACTGTCTTTTGAGAAAGGTAGGGGAAAAATCTATGCAACACGAGAAGGGTATGGATACATGTGGCAACCATTCACTGCAACCTAAACCATATTCCTTATACAGAAATAATTTTAAAACATATGATAGAGTTGCATACAAGATGCTTTGTGTTAGATGGATTATTGGAAGAAGCCAGCTTGTGTGGTGGAAAGGATTGCTTTGGCTCACAGTGTTGGATGGTGTAGTTCATGGCCAGTGGCCTGCTGGCGGCATCTGTAGTAAGGCAGAGTATTATGGCTGAGGTATATAGCAGAAGGGGCCACTTATTTCATGGTGGTCAAATAAAGAAAAGACTGGAGAGGCGCCTGAGTCCTAACATCTTCTTTAAAGCTATGTTCCCCGTGAGCTAACATCCTTCAACAATCATCCACTTCCTGAAGGTTCCACTACTCCCAAATCAAGCCGTATGTTGTGAACCACCTTTTGGTGAACACACTAATCTATGTCAAGGCCTTATGTGCCTTTATGAGTAATAGCTACAGATTGTAAACAACCTTAATTCTCCTCAGTGACTAAGTGAGCTGAAGGATTCCAGGCATTTCTCATGACTATGACCAAATACCTGAGAAAAGCATCTCAAGGCAGGAAGGCTGATTTTGGTCCACACATTCATAGTCCAGTCCATCACATCTGGGAAATTGCAATGGTAAGTGCTTGTGGCAGCTGCTCATGTTAGATCCACATCAGGAAACAGAGATAAGAGAAGCTGATGCTCAGTTCACACTCCTTTTTAGGGAGACCTCAGCCTGTGGAGTGATGCTGCTCACAGTAAAGGTGGATCTGGAGGCCTGTCTCCATGGTGACTCTAGCTCCATCAAGCTGACATTAATATTAACTAATAAGTCTTAGGAGGAAAATGAAAAAAAATCTAGCCTAATAATATTTGTAAACCACAATATGACCAGAAGATATAAAGAACTCCAAAGCTCACAAATTTAAAAGCTCAAATTAGAAAATGGAAAAAAGAAACTAAAGGAAAGATTCCACTGCAAAAGATGTCTGGATGCCAGTGGAGAACACAGGAACATGTTTAACATTAGTAACTATTAGGAACAAGTACCTTAGGGTAATGCATATTAAAAAGATACACAAGGTTTCCCTATAAACATAAAAGAATGGTAAAATAATAATAATAAAAAAAACACCAAAAGCTGGTGATGGTTCAGACAGGCAGGTTTTTCATGTAGTTCTGGGGTAGAACAACACAGCGACTCTGGAAAGAGAACCAAGAATTATAATGAAACAGAAATGTGCCAGACTTATGACTTTGTGATTACTTTTATGCATACATCAAAAATTAGAAACAAGCTCACATAGAAACCTGTCTGTGGATATTTTAGAAGCACAGTTAGTAGCAGTCTCAATCTTAAAACAGTAGCAAACTGTAATGCCTTCTTCCATAATGTAGACTTAAGAGAGAGGGGTGGGCACTGGTGACACAGTAAACTTGGATGTGCCTTTTATGTAGTGTTTTAATGATCAGAACCATATATACAGTCGGTAAGGACTGGGAGACAGTAGTGACCATGAGAGATAGATAACACCAAGAGGTTATATGCTGATGCCATTCTTTGTGTTGTCTGTGCTATTGTTACATGCAGTCAAGTCAAATAGAATTAGTATGCACATGTACACACCCAGGCAGGTATTATATTAAAGCAATCCAAATATAAGGTCGGTAAGTACTGTTGGTGCCAGTTTTCCTATTGTGATATTGTACTGTAATTATACAATATTTATTATTGAAAGAAACTAGATGAAGAGTTCATGGGATCTCTCTGTATTGTTTATCACAAATACCTGGGAATCTGTAATTATAAAATAAATGAAATGGAAAAGCAAAAGATATGAAAAATTACATTCTAGGAAATGGCTTAGTTGGTAATGAACTTGATTTGCAAACATAAGGACCTGAGTTGGATCTTCAACACCCACAAAAAACTGAGCATAACAGACCACACTTATATTCCCAGCACTGGAGAGGGGGACATGGGAAGATGCCTGCCAATCAGTCTAGCTTAGTTGGTGAGCTCCAGGCCAATGAGAAACAATGGACCATTTCCTGAGGATGAATGACATCGGAGGTTGTCCTCTGACCCACCAGGCACATACATGCACATACAATCTATCACACACGTAAAAGTGCATGTTCATATACACACATGCATAAAAAATTAAAAATACCAAAAGATAGATAACATTGGCTAACATAGCTATAAGAAAAGTAAAGGCTGGGTGAGTGTCACCTGTAAAGAAAACTGAAGACATACCTGGCAGGTAGTGGTGCTTAAGGATGCACTCCATGAAATATGTAATTAATATTAAAAAGAAAGAGAAAAGCTTTCAAACAAAGGCATAAGAGCAACAGGCTGTAAGCTAAGTCTTGGGACGTCAGATTTGCAATTCCCCAAGACAGCAGTGGGAAAATCTTCTGGACTGTGGTGGCAAATCAGGCACATCTGAGGAATGACAGAGCGTGTCATGCATAGACACTGTAGTTGAAGCTGTGGATGGACTTGCAGGTGTGGTGAAGGCACATATTCTTTTGACAAGAGAAAAGCAACAAAGACAGTTTAGGTCCCCAGAGTAAACAAAGAAGCTCTGGGTGTGGAAAGCTAAAAACTCAATATGCTGAATTTTAACACAGAGTAGAGTAAGGAAACTACACATTTGACCTCAGTGTTTGCCATTTAGAGATTGTATCACAGGACTGAACAAGGTTTAACTTTAGAAGACTATATTAACATAAAATGCATAGTGTTTTTAGTCCTGTAAATATTTATACCAACACTTTTACACATTTAAAATAGATAATAGAAAAAGTATGGAAACTGTTATGAATACAAAGCAGAATGTACCTGTGCAAACTTTGCCCTATGGCTGGGCAACAATGCCACTTACTATGTATTCAAATTAAATGAAACGAAGTTACTATGTCAAAGACACATCTATAGTAGAATGTTCATTACAGCATGAGTCACAATAGCAGAGATTTTAATGGGCAATGAAAATAAGTGTATATATGTAATGAAATGCTATTCAAGAGAAAGAAGATAACAATTTTCCCAGTTACACCACTTTAGGTAAATGTCAGAAGACATTCTGCTGCATGATTGGAATGAGATACAGAAAGATAGATGCTCATGCCATGGAAGTTAAAATAAGTGGTTTCCAAGCCGTGTGAAAACTGCTGAATTAGGAAAGCCAGTGAATGTGTAAGCAATGGAAATATGACACTTAGGCTAAGGAAGCCTTCAGGTTTGAGAGGAACATGCATGAGTTTGTGTTTGTAAAGTTCTCAGACCATGGCTGTCAGGAATGAGAGTCTTGGAAAGGCTTATGCACCGAAGACTTGGAGTAGCCTATCATGGAATTGAGTCACCATGCTCACTGTGCCCAATCCAGGAGCTAAAGAAGGCCTGAAAAGATTGTATGCTCCTGTCTATAAAAAGATGTTCCAAGACCAGAAGAGGCTAAAGATTACATTGTAGGAACATGCTGGCCATTGAGACAGATTAAGTGTAAGACTGTCTCATATATAAAATACACACAGTCACAAACACACATACACACAGACACACACACACTATCATATGTAATGCAAAAGCAAGCCCAAGCCTAACAGATTAATCCATGAAACACAACAAATCCTTTTAAGGTAAAAACAACTTATTACTGACATAGGCAGCAAAAGGGTGAACAGCAGCTTCCAGCTCCTGTGGCCTTTATGAGGGTGCCATGGAGACAAATGTGACTGGGAAGACGGTCCCCCTCCCTGTTCCTGGCTGTATAAGAGCTAGTCTTCTGCCACAGTGAAGGCCTTACAGTCTGCAGCTGAATCCTGTGTGAATGAGAGCAAAGGCTGCTTGTCAGGCCCAAGAGGAGGAGACAGAGTCTCACAGCAGTCTCCCTGAGAAGACAGAAGAGCCAGAAGGTGGCCTGCCAGCAGCCTCAGAGGCATGGGTTCTAGACTCTTGATACGTTCTGCAAAAGCTGAAATCAATGACTTTGTATAGGTGTCTATGTGGGCACATGTAAGGCTGCTCTGATCATGGTACACTCATACATAACACATAGTTATGGCTGAAATTTCATTCATTTCATGACCTATATTTGGGTGGAGCATAACATGTAGAGTAACTGAGCAATTGGATGTAGTATCAGCAGGAGGCTGGAGTCGCTCCGTTAGTGGGAACAGGGAGTGAAGGCAGTGTGGACAGCTAAGGGAGCTGGAGGTGATCGTGCTACCCGCATTTCCATCCATCTTGGCCGGCCGGGAAATCAACCTCCATGGAAACTCACAGCCACAGTTCAGCAAAAGTACAGAGCTGCTGGGTGGTTGGAACATGAATAATGGCTATGACTAAGTTGGTCTGAAATGAATCATGGCAATGGCCAAGTTAATCCGTCTCATTCTCTAACTTCCCTTTCTCCCTTGGAAGGGTCACTGAGAATGGCCGCAGGGAGAGCATCAGGACAGAAGAGTCATGGGGGGGATGAAGTGGGGGCTCTTATTCAAAACCCTTGAGGCAAAAATGCTTCTCCAAAGTTGGCAGGAGGTAACTGTATCCAGAGAGAAGGGATGAGTTGTAGTCTTTCAGTCACTAAAGACAGGATGGAAAGTTTTACCTGCTCACACTGTTAGTCCCTGAAGCCAAGCCCTCCCCAGTTGTGACATCAAGCTCCATTTAGGAAAAATTTCCACAGCTGAATCTCTCTCTCTTGCCTTTGTTCTTTCTTGGGAGTGCCTCTATCCTCCTTTCTCTCCTATCTCTGTCCCCCCCTCTCTCTTTCTCTTCCCATCACCATTTTCTCTTCCCCCTGCTCTGTTACCATAACCATATCTCTCTGTCATAATAATAAAGGCCTTTTACTAGAAACAGCTTCTGTGTCTCCTGTTGCCTGCCGCCTCTGCCTCCGCCCCTATGAGGCCCGCCAACAGATAACCAGGTGATTTGTACTCGTACCATGCCAGATGGCATAAAGTTCTAACACACATCACAGAACTCTTGCAGAACACAAATGAGAGCATGAGACAGCTCAGTGCCACACAATTGGCACACACTCCTCCAACTCTCAGGCACTGAGACAATGGATAAGGTAGTAAAACAGCTTTGAACACTTGAGTCTAGAGTGATGGCTTAGAGGTTAAGAGCATTGGCTGTTCTTCCTGATGACCCAGGTTCGATTCCTGGCACCCACTAAATAGTTTACAATCATCTATAACTCTAGTTCCAAGGGATCCACCTCCCTATTCTGGCCTCCAAGAACACCAAATATGTATATGGTGTACAAACATATATCCAGGCAATAAAAAAGTTGGAAATTGTTCATAGGGTCTTCTCCAAGTGTCTGAAAATGTTTCTAGCTCTCAGGTAGTTCTCTTCAGTACTGAAATGATGGTTGACTGTATCTGTGTCCTAAAGTCATACCTTAGACTCGGGAGCCTATTATTAGCTGTGGGAACTCATACAGGGGTTTTCTTCTGTAAAACTTACAAATGTGGCTGATGACACATTTCCTATTACAATTCGAGGGTCATATGAGATAATTTATTTACGTTCTTAGTGTGTGACAGGTAATTAATGGAGCTAATAAAGGCACCATTATAATAGGATGATACTTATTAGAATATTATCATTAGAGGATAGATTGTTATCATTGGAATTATTATTATTGTATGTAATGTCCCAAAGAAAATAGTCATTGGTACTGAAAACCTCCATGGACTGGATTGGGCCATTTTGGATTCCCAAATAATATTCCCTCATAGAGGTATAATATTTTCTCTTCCACAGTATGTCCTCGTTTAGATTTCTGTTGGTCCCTCATGTCAAGGTGCTAGGAATTCATCCCATTACACTGACATGGACTCTGAGACTCAGAGGTACCAGTGCTAAGGAAGGACTTTCCTTTCCTCCATACACCCTTCAGTACATTGATGTCTACTATCTTGCAATATTTCATCAAATCCTTCATCATTTGAAATTCATTTTTTCTTAATGTTACAGCAAACAAATCTTGCTTCAAATATATTTTGTTTTTAGCACTGAATGTTAAATCATGATGACCACTTAGAAACAAACTCTTCAAACTCCTTAAAATATAGTGGTGAAAACTTGGGCTTCTTCTCTCATACGAAATCACTCAGCATTGCATAGCTAATAAATACTGTTAGCAGAATCTACATGGCCTATGTTTTATCAAAATAACTTTTTAAATTTGCTACTAAAAGAGCTAATTGGCTCTTCTGGCTTATTGATTTATTTTTGCTTTTGTTTGTGAATTTTTTTGCAGATTGTAACTAAACTGTACTATGATTTGTATGTGAAATGACACCCAAAAGTGTTCATGTATTAGAATAATTCATTCCTACTTATGTGATATTATGGAACTCTTAGTAGCCAGGGCTCTTAAAATAACCAATACAGGAAGTTGATACTGAAAATAGAGTCATTGTTAGGTTTATATGAAATTCAACCATGTGGCCTTAAGATCTTTGGAACCAGTTTTCACGAGGAATGAGGAAGAGTTTAGATCTGGGCATTAACAAAGACTCAGAATGCTATGAGCAGAGATTAATGGGTCATTCTGGCTGGAGAAAGGGAGACGAGGCCAGTAGAAGTGTGCACAGTGATGCCTGGGCTCCTGAAGCTTCATAGGTAAACATGGACTCTATTGGGAAGTGGACTGGAGGCCATTTATATTACATTCTGACAAAGAATCTGGCTATATTCTGTCCAAGTCCTGAAATTTTGCACAAGATGAATTCAAAAGTAACTGATAGAGGTGTTTGGTATAAGATACTTCAAAATAGCAGAGCATTCAGGTTGTAGCATGGCTACTGCTCACTGTTTTGAGTCATGCTTACAAAAAACAAGAGATGGAGAGAAGAGAAAAGAGAAGAAAGATGTGAGGAAATGTGTATCTTGGTGAAGGTAGAAGTGTAGATCTGGTTAAAGCTGAGGACTGGAGTGATAACGCAACTGTGCCCAGAGTACCTTAATTATCAAAAATATCAACACTATTTAGGAGAACACATCTGTATTGCCTGCAGGGCAAGTCCCCACCAATTGATGGCTCCAAGTTTTACTGAATCCTCAGAATATTGAAAAAGTCAGGAGCATAAGAAAGCAATTGGAGAAGCTTCAGGTAGTTACCACTGAATTTAGTCTTAAAAGACAGTCCATGTATACTATAATCAGCAAATTGTAAGGGCATTGGAACACAGATTATGCTTTAAGGGCCCCAAATTCCAGACATAGAGCTACAAGACTCAATATTCAACTTTTTTTGTTTTAATCTTTCTTTAATCTGATCTTTCATGCTGTGTCCCCACATCTCCCTTTTGGCATGGAGATGTTTACTCTGTGTTATTGTATATTGAAAGTAGCAACATATTTTATTTTACAAGGGCTCACAATTAAGAGAATGCCTTGAGTCACAGAAGACACTTTTGACTGTTGACTAGCTTTGGAACTATGAGACAATGCAGACTTTTGAAGTTAGACTAAATATACTCGGCAAAACTATGAGAACCATAGAGGCCTGAGGCTGAGTGTTATGGTTTAAATAAGAATGGCCTTCAGGCTAGAGAGATGGTTCAGCGGTTAAGAGCACTTACTGTTCTTCCAGAGGTCCTGAGTTCAATTCCCAGCATCCACATGGCAGCTAACAACTGTCTGTAATTCCAAGATCTGACACCTTTACACAGTTACAAAATAAAAAATAAATATTAAGAAAAAAGAATGGCCTTTATAGGCTCATGGTTTTGCACACTTGTATACAGCTAGTGGTTCTACTTTGAGACATTGTGGAACCTTTACGAGCCAGAGGAAGTGGTCACAGAGACAGGAATCTTGTCAGGATAACTCAGTTCTGCTTCCAGTCTGAGTCTGTCCTTACTGACTGGCAACATGATGTAGCCAGCCACCACCATGCACGCTGCCATGCTTTCCTTGCAGTAATGGATCATATCCTTCAAAGCTGACAGACAAAATGAATCCTTCCCACAGAATGGTTTTGTCAGATATTCTATTAAGGAATAATAAGATAGCAAGGGCATGTCAGACATGGTATGCAATTCACTTAGCCATTTCATCAAAGTAGATAAGGATGTCCGTAATACACACACCGAGTACCTTCAGCACATCTAGTAAAGTGGCTATTCTGTGCTGTCGCAGATTCACTAACAGACCAGCTCTGGAGATAAAGTAAATTATGTAGCCTGGGTTCTGGGGACTTTAAGACTTTCAAGCTCATTAAAAAGGTATGGGGGTGGGGGGTGGGGATCCTGCAGGCTCCTGCCAAACTGGCAATGGGACTTGAAGAACATGTTGGTCTTCAGGGAACTGGAAGTGACATGTGTGAGGTGTGAACGTAACTCCAATCGTGTCAACTAAACAGTGGCTGTACCGACACATCAACAGGAGTCAGTGTAGTCACAGGAATAAATATCGTTCAAGTCATCAAACTACCTAGCCGTGTCTGTGACCAGGGAGTGTATAAACAGTTATTAGGACCCCTCTCTCACATGAAATAATCACCCATTTTCTGCTGCCAAAACTAATAATCCACTTTCTTGGCTGAGTCATCCAAACATTTCTTTTGACAGCAGCAGCTTTCAACTCCAATTGCAAGGCCAAGTTGTATGACAAATAGCCAGCCTGTCCACCCCATGTTTGGATATGACTGATGTTTTCTCGCAGCCATTGAAAACATGCACTACCATTGTGGGTGCAGCACCAATAGTTCTTGGAAAGTACATTGAAAGGAGCAATTGCATCGTATTTTAGCTCTGAAACTGTAGATGGATGCTATCTAAAATACATAGATAATAGCCATGAAGTATATCTTTCTTCTCTCCATGAACGATCTTCCCATATGTGTGTGTACATCAGAATATGCCATGGGATCTTTAAATATAGTGTAAGAAATGGTGTTAAACCCCATAGGATGTATCCCACAGATTGCTTTGAGGCCTGGAGCTCCTCTTTTCCTGAAGCTCTAACACTGAAAATGGTCAGGAATTTGTGGGCTATAAATCACTCTTAACTCACAGAACATTCTCCGGATTCAGTTAGGGATAGTTCTGTGCAAGCCTGACAGATCTCTAAGCCTAGTATTTGTGACTAAGTCAAATCCCATTTCAACACAATTACAGTTTCCTTATATCTGAGCCATGTAGGGAATAACAATTGCAAAACTTTACAGCTGCTGAGACAGGGCTGGCTTATGAGAATTCACTGGGAAGACAGGAGCTTCTAGGTTTGTGGACATGACCTTGGATATTTTCTAACTTCAAACATGTGAATGGAAACAATCTTTTTTCTTGCATAAACCACCTAAAATAATTTTCAAGTATGTAAAGTAGACCTTATGAAACAGTCTGAGCACTACATTTTAACACTTTTATTTTAGTGGCATAAGACTGTTTTCATGCTCTAATATAATGCATTTCCAGCACATTCGCCATCATTCCTCAAGATCCTTCTCTTCCCCTTCCCCTTTAGGTCGGCTTATTTCTACTTTTAATACCTGCCATACACATAGGATTTTATCCATCTGTATGAAGTTAGGACTCCAAATGAAAGAAACATGGAGTAGTTACCATTCTGAGAGTGACTTCATTTGTTTAATGTTTATCTCCAGTTATGTGAATTTTTTTTCTGCAAATGACATAGGTTAATTTTTCTTTATAACTGAAAATAATTAAAATTATTAAGTTAATTCCATAACTTGGCTATGACAGAGAGTGCCACACCAAACACTGGTGTGTAACTATCCCTGTGACATGCTAATTTGGCATAGTTAAATCATATTTAGTAGCTCTAGTTTTAAGTCTACTTTTTGAGAAACTTTCATGCTGATTTCCCTAGTACCTAGACAAATTATATTTCTAACAACAATATGTAAGAGCTACCTTTCTGTTGCAGGATATTTGATCATATTGTGACTCTCCAGGACTGTTAATAAAAATAACCCTTTGGGTGTTTGGATGTTTCCCTAGCCAACAGGTTTCTCTCTAACCTCACAATGGCTCCCTCCCTATTTCTTTGCTCTCCCTCTCTGTTGCTCCTCCCACTCAACCATCTCATTCTCTCATGATCTCTTTACACCTCTCCTTGCTCACCTATGTGATCCCAATTTACTCAAAATGTTCCAAGCTAGAACTCCAAGCAACAGGCCTTAACAGGCCTTCCTCTATAATCATATGATTGTCATTATACAACTTTCATCCAGCAACTGATGGAGGTAGAAGCAGAGCTCTGTAGCTAAGCACTTGGTAGAACACCTGGTCCAGCTGAAGAGAGGGAGAAGAGAGTATATGAGAAAAGGGATCAGAATCATGAGGAGGAGACCCACCATGATGGCTGATCTGAGCTATTGGGAGCTCACTGACTTTGAAATGACAGCTGAGGAACCTTCATGGAAAAACCAAACCCTCTGAATGTAGACAACAGTAGAATGGCATGAGAAGTTTGTGGAGCCTCTTGAAGTAGGAACAGAGTTTATTCTTGGTACATGAACTGGTTTCTCAGAGCCTATTTCCTACAGAGGAACATCTTACTGCTCTGATACTGTGAGGAGCGACTCCAACATAACTCAACTAGATAGGCCAGGCAGACTGGACTGACTTACCTGGAGATTACTTGCCTTCTCTGGGGAATGGTTGGGGCAAAAGCCTATTATCTCTGCTATTGTGACAAACATGATTTCTGTCCTTGAATACATATATCTAATACTGAATAATTCTTTTGTGTTGAATCATCTCTGAAATAAAACAAACTCAATCATACACATCAAAGAAGCTTCATTTTGTGCAGCAGATAGAGATTATTATAGAAAGCCATTACTGTTCCAAATACAGAGAACAACTGGCATAGGGTATGCAGCTTCAATTGGTACATTTATAATAAAACCACCTGAGACTTGAGGAATGTTGTGAAATGTTAAGCTCCAGAGTTCCAGGATATCTCCTGAAAGATTTTGTCTTTCATATATGATAGAGAAGCTGCACCCATAAAATCTCAACAGTGTGGTGCCTAAACATGACCAGAATAAAGATAACATTTGTTGGTATGACAACATGGATGGAGGAAATCTCAGAAGACCCTCCCCTTCTCCAGATGAAAAGCTACAGGCAGTTAATGGCTACTGAGAGAAGGAAACGATCAGCTTATATATAAGCATTTTATATTGGTATATGCATTGATCAGTGCATTTGAAGAGAGAATAGAAAGTATTGCTTCAGAGAGTTTGAGTAGTTAAGGAAAGCATGATTTATGGCATAGGTTAGTGGAAAGAGGGATGGAAACAAGGAACAAAGGCAAAAATGTGTTCCTCGCACTCCATATCCCCCCTAGAGTGGTGCATTGGTCACAACAGATGAACCAACAGTAATATATTGTTATTGAGCAAAGGCATGGTTTGCAATGATGCTTATTCTTGGTGTATGTGCTTTGTGGTTTAATTTATTTAATTTATAGTGGCATGTGCCTACCATCAGAGAATAACTATAACGGAATCCACCTGAGCCTAAGTTTTTTAGTTTTTCTAGCTTTTTCTACTCTTTGAATCCCCTTATTTGTTATGGGGCTGTTTAAATTGTTTCTTTCTTCCTGCTTTGACCTTAGTGGTCTTGAGTTGGGTCAAGGCTCTGCCAATTGTGTTTATCTTCTCAAAGAAGGAGCTCTTACAGCCATTAATTCTTTGTATTATTTTTGTTTCTATTTTATTAATTTGTGCTTTATTTTTTATTTCTTTATACTGGATTTGGTTTGTTGTATTCTTCCTTTTCCAAATCCTTCATTTTCATTGTTGGACCATTCATTTGTGCTTTTCTGATTTTTTAGCATTGGCTCTGCCTGAGGATTAGGATGAAGGCCGGCACTTAGGGCTAAGCAGGCAGAATCTTATTCATTTGTTTGATGGTGGCTATTCTGACCAGCATGAGATAGAATTTTAGTTTTAATTATTATTTCTCTCATGACTAAGGATTTTGAATATTTTCAAAAGCATTTATTGTCATTTTCATTTCTTCTTTTGAGGAGTCTCTGTTCAAATCATTGCCTTATTCACTGATTGACAGTTTGGGAATGTGGTGTTTAATTTTGAAGTTTCTAATATAGTCTGGATATTAATTCCTTGTCTAAAGTATACTTGGCAAAGATAACCCTATTTGTCATTTGTATCTAATCTAATTCTGCAGGTGAATATCCAGAAGTACTTATTGAAAAGGCTTTCTTCATCCAGCAAACGATTTTTGATGTTGTTTTGTTTCATAACTTTGTCAAAGAGCAGGTATCCATACATGTGTGAGTTTGTCTCTGGGTCTTTATTACATGCTGTTGGTCTACAGGTCTGGTCTTGTGAGAGCACCATCCTTTGTTTATCACTATGGCTCAGGAATATAGTTTGAGAGCAGCTAGTGTGACTCCTCCTCTGTCTATTCTTTCTGTGTATAGTTGATTATTCACAGTCCTTGGTGTTTCTGTGAAGAATGTCATTGGATTTTGTTAGGATTGAACTGGATCTGTCGACTGCTTTTGGTAGTGTAGCTATACTCCCAATACTAGTTCAGTCAATTAGAGACATGGACAATCTTTCTATCTTCTGTTGTTTTCTTCAGTTTTGCTTTTCAGTATCTTAAAGTTTTTTTTTTTTTAAATAGTTCTGTTAGCTTCATTGTGAAGCTTGTTTTTATGTTTTAAAATCACTATAAGAGTATTTTGGATAGATATGTTTATTGGTCTCTTTCTTGGAAAGCTGGCTGTTGGTTTTTGCATCTTGATTTTTGTGTCCTGGTACTTTACTAAAAGTATTTATCAGATCCAGTGTTTGGTGGAGCCCTGGTTTCTTTGAAGCATAGACTCATGCTTTAGCTTTTCCCGTTCAATTTTTATCCCTTTTATATCTTTCTTTGTCTTTGTAATTTAGATTAGACTTTGACTACTGCATTTTTGTTGCATGAATGCTAATTGATCTTATAATAAAAACTCGGATCCAGGTATTGGGGCAAATGCCCAAAGATCAGAGAGACAGAGGAACAAGCCACAGCTGCTTCTTACCTAGCCAACTGCTCAGCTGAAAGAGGAAAATCCTGTCTCCATGAATCCTCACACTGAATGGGGGGACGCAAAGGCAACTGCAAGGCCCAAATTGAAAGGGCAAACACCTGTTGCCTCCCACCTCATATTTCTTTCTCTGCCTAGCCATATCACTCGCTGTCTCAACCTTCCTAGTTTTGAGATTAAAGCATGTGCTTCCCAAGTCCTGGGAACAGAGGCATGGGATCCCAAGGGGTTAAAGGTGGGTGCCACCATTGCCTGACTCTGTTTGTTTCCTGAACTAGATCAATCTCATGTTGTCTAGACTGGCCTTGAACTTACAGAGATCCAGACAGATATCTTTAATTTAGACACATACCTTTAATCTTAGCAGATATCTGCCTGACCTCTATGGCTAACTCTGTGGCTGGTTCTGTCCTCTGATCTTTAGGCCATCTTTATTTGATACATGATGTATCACCACAAGACTTAGTAAGGGAGACTAGACTTCCTTGTGTTAGATAATACAGTCTCAGTGTTTACCATTTAATATAAAGCTGGCTATATTTAAGACATTGAGGTATGTTTAGTTTACTCCTAGTTCTTCCAACCATCTATCATGAGGAGATGATGAACTTTGTCAAATACCTTTCCTGCATCAATTGAGATGGTGTGATCACTCTGTCTTTAAGTCTATATGATATGTTTATTGACTTGGGTATAAACTGATCTTTCATCTCTGGAATGAAATTTCTTTGTAATACATGATTGTAATGTGGTCTTGAATGTATCTCCCCTGGATTTTATTGAGCTTTGGTAATGTTTCTTTCCTTTATAGTCTGTGAAACAGTGACATGCTGGCGTTAGACACTTCCTGTGAGTTTGGCAGAGTGCAGCAAAGAAGCCAACAGGCCCTGGCACTTGCCTTTCTGCTGTAGTCCTCTTGCTTGTCATGGATCTGCTTAGGTTGTTAATGTCTCTGCTTTTAATTTCTGTAGGTCATAGGCATTTGTAAATGTATCCAGTTTTTTCAATATACATTTTAAAGTATTGTGAGGTGATATTTTGTATCTCTTAGAATCTATTATAAAAACTCTCTTTTGCTTCTAATTTATTTATTGAATTTTCTCTCTCACTAATTTGGTGAGGCGTTTGCCAATATTGTTAATTTTAAAAATTAACTGGTTAATTCTATATATTGTTCATTTGGTCTTTATCTCATTAATTTCTGCCCTGATTTTTCTTATCTCTTGTCATTTGACATACTGGGTGTGCCTTCTTCTTGCTCGCCTCGCACCCCAAGGCATGTCATTGAGTCTGTTTTACTTGAGTCCCCTCCCACAGGACCACTTCTACTTTCCTCTTATAATCATGTGGCCCTGGCCTCCTGAAGTATATGGGATCACTATTAGTTTCCATTTCTATAATTCTGTTATTTAAAAGGATCATATAAATTGAGTCATATGTTACTTACATTTTTGTTACAAATTTCACTGATACAATTTACATAACACAGAATTTAGCCCCTTAAAGCACAATTCATTGATTTCTGTCATATTCACAAACCTGTGCAAACATGACCACCATGGAACTATAAAAATATTTAGGTATCATATAAATATACAAATATGAAATATCAATGTATTTAATATTGATTTATCATTGTTCAAAGATTTCTATTCCTAACTCAGAAACACCTGACACCAATTGATGAGTGTCAGTGATGTAAGTTGTGGAAGGGAGAGATAGGAACCTCCAAGTTAGCTACAGAATGTGTAAAGCTACAGTGTGCAAAAAACTGTACATCAATAATAACAAAATAAAAAATGGAAGGATGCTTCACGTACAAACTGAAGGAAGCAAAATCATATAAAATGCCAATTAAAACCAAAGAAGGCAGAAGAATTCTGGGTGTGGAGTGGGCGGACAAGAGGCAATGAAGAAAGCTAGAAAATGACTTTGGAATGTGTTGAATTTGTGAAATTAGAAAGTTACGAGAATCAAATGGAGTCACTTCTGTCAAGCCTAACAAAAAATAAAGAAGATGTTTGTGCAAATGACTGATAAGTAACTATCATCAAAGATTGCACAAAGGCCAGAGTACCCTCATTCAAAGTTTCTACAGGGATATCTGTCAGGTAGGCGCCTCTTAGACCTCAGAACTGATACTGCTTTTGTTTTTAAGACTTTTAACTAGACAACTATTTCATAAGGTAACACACCTTTTTCTTTCCAAACCTCTGAGTTCCTATGGGTCCAGCCCTTAGCCATGGGAGTTCTGCAAGGTTTTCCCGGCCAGAGACTCATTCCTTACCACAGCCAGTGTCTGGCATAGTGTTTATAGTGAGGGAGTCCCAACATATTCCTGTCCATCTTACTGCCTTTGCGTCAGCTGCAGGAGACCAGACATCAGCAAAAGCTGGCAGGGGGAAGGCATGGTAACAGCTGGCAGGAACTACGGAGTTCCACAACTCCACAAAAGGCTGCTCAGAGTACAGTTCCCTGAAACAAAAATGTATGAAAGCAAAGAAATGGTGTCTACACGAGCAACTCAGTATACTTATCTGCCCAGGAAGAGGGATACAGTGGGTCCAATGGGTTCTCAAGTACAGTATTAAGTCAAAAGGGTTGTAACCAAGAGGCCTCTTAAATCAGGTGTTGGACTATTAGAGACATAAGCCAAAATGAAAAGGACTGGTCCTGGCAACTGTCTAAGCCACTACTAAGGCCAGATAGCAACTGGAAAAGCATCCACTGGGCCTACAGAGCCTGTGGGCTTTATAATGAAATTCTGGAGAGAAGCATAAATACTAAGTTGATTTACATTGGCTAGAAAACAGTGCAAAGGGAAAAGGCCTTGGGTGTCAGAAGAATCATCTTCTAAAGAAGTTGTTGGTGGTTCTGAATGCACAATACAGGGTCACCTTGATGGCTGATCCTCGACACAGATGAACCACGGAACAGTATATTTTTTTTCTTTTATTTTATTTGTTGGTTTATGTTTATTATTAGTTAAACTCTCATCTCTTCCATCCCTCCATCAGAGATCAGTCTCAGACTTAATTTGGATACTTCAGAATTCTCGTCAACAGTCATAAGGTGTGTTAATGACATGTCATCAGCGATGGCCTTTATGAAGTACTTGGGTCAATGGTAATGAATCAACATTCCTACTGCCCAGTGATGCCATGGCTGCGGGAACTTCCTAGCATGACATACCACCTATATGTTTCCGGTGATGTTGTTGTAAGCAATCCACTGTGTGAAAGTCACAGGAAAGTACAGCAGAGCTCATAACCTAGGCTAAGAGAAAGGACCATAAAGTGATGGCCTCCTGGGCTGTGTAGCAAGTTCCAGGCTGTGTGCAACACTGGCTTTACATAGGGCAGAACTAGGGAAGGTGTGGTGGGTGAGAGAAGTATACTAAGGAGCTAAAGGTCCATTAGACTTCCTGCTGAGTTCTCCAGAGGCTCCCCAGAAACCTTGTGACACCTCTCTCTACTCTCATCTCACTTCCCACCTTAATAAGGGGTAAGCACTGAGCCTGTGAACACATTCATCTTTATGACTTCCATGTCACTGCTGCTGGTCCCAGAAGACTGGAACTGAAGCAGTCCAGGAACCCTGCTCTCCCACAACAGGCTTAGAGCTACCGGCTTTTCTGATTAACACTGGCCTCTGGAGTAGGTTTAGATCTTCATTAACACCAGGACTTGTGGCCTCTGGTTGGGGTCTACCACAGTCTTGTCAACCCCCAGCACAGAAAGTTCAAGGACCACTTGGGAGTAAGTAACCAGGGGCCTTTTCATTAATAATTACATATATTCGCTAGATCATATACAATCTGTCCCTGGGAAAATTCTGCTGCTTTTAATAAAAAGATACTTTTCTTCCCATACATGTTTTTGGTTACTGAATGTAGTATATTTATTGTGGGAGTGGTGAGTTTTGGCAACGACAGTCATTAATATCGGTTTTTTAATTGTTTCAATGGCTCTGATTTTAAAAAGTTATCAATTCATGATTCATCATGGGTTATAAACAGAAAGATAACTTACTGAGCAGAGGAGGTGAATCTGCAAGAAGACCAGAGTTCAGATGCTGTCTGTAGTCTTAGAAGCCATGTCCCTCGCTGGTACTTTAGAAAGAGTAAGCAATAACAGCTGACTGCAGACATCTTCTAAGTATGCAATATAGATATATTAGAATTTTGGAACTTAAGAATTTTATGCTCAAGCTTACACTATTAAATAGTATATATTTTACTTAAAAATATATTCTTTGCTATGGTCCTTTTGATTATCATAATAAAATTAATATATTACTATCCTGAGAAATGCAGAAAGTAATAAACATAAATTTCATGTGATCATATTATTCAGAAAAATAAATCAGCTTCATCTGGTTTTTGATGCCATGATCTTTGTGCTGTTTTATATTTTTATACTCAATATTGTGTATATAGGATACTTAAGGCCATTTAGTATTTTATCACATAATTATATAGAATATTCTATCATACATTACTTTTATACTACTAAAATAACACTCCTTATTATAAATTATATGACAAAGGATATTTTTACAAAAATATTCTCTATCTAGCTATCATTTTTCTACCTAGTAACCACTCATCTATCAGTTATCTATCTTCCCATCATCCATCTTCTTGTTAATAAGAACTGATTGTTCTTGCTCTGCCTATTGAATTTTAACCTAACTTTAGATACAAACAGACTACTTTCTACTCTTGTACTGAGGAGCAGAGTCTCAGCCCGTCATACACATCTCTACTCAAACTAGTCCAAATGAGACAGATGCAGTCTGTAGCCGCCAGGACTGTTTCCATACACATTTAACTTCCTATATCTCTTTTGATTTTCTTTGCCTGTGCTTAGTATGCATGTGATGGAGTGAAGTAGTCTCAGCCATTTTGATCTGTTCTTCTTTTTAATTCTAGAACCACAAATAAATCCAGTTAAAATCTACAAAATTTGATCTATTGTAATTCTGTCTTTTAATATATCTATATCTTTCATAATGATCTTTCTTAAGCCAAATTCTTAAAAATGAAGTAACTGGACCTAAAAATGGAGATGGCTAAAGGTCATAGTATATTATACAGTTTTCACTGTTAAAAAAAAAAAGACCTTATTAATTGAAATTTCTAATCCCGTCTCCTCAGATTCTAACTCAGACAATGTAATGAGGAAAACTGCTGTCACTCTCAGATTCAATTTGTACTTCTTGCTAGTTATGCTTTTGTGAGCTCTATTATCCATATTCTTTTTTTAAAACCTTTACTTATTTATTTGCCTTGGTGTTTGCCTGAAACTGGAAACTGGAACTACAGACAGTTGTGAGCTGCCATGCAGATGCTGGGAATTGAACCCCAGTCCTCTGGAAGAGCAGTAAGTTCTCTTAACCGCTGAGCCCTCTCTCTAGCCCCTATCCATATTCTTTACTCACTTATCTAATGAGATTTTGTTATTTTTCTGGATTGCATAATATCTTTTATTTTAAGAATAACACTATGAAACATCCATTTTTTATATTGCTTGTACTTCAATCTTACATATTTTAAAATTATAATAAATAGTACATATTTTTATGTGAGGTATTTGATACATAATTATTTTTTTGGAATCAAATATTTGTCTTAGGATTTGGTGTCCTGTATTTTAACTCTCTTAACAGTATCTTTTATAAACAAAAGTTTTTATTTTTTATGTATGAGCACTTATCCTTGGCTGAAACTTATCCCCAGCACCATTAATTGCCAATAGTTTCTCAGGAAAGGCTAGGGATTCATGGATATCTTCCTCTTGCCTGATAAAATGGATCCAGTCTTGTGAATGTCTTGTGCAGGATATCACAGAATTGTGAGTTCATGAGTGCAGAGGTCATGTCTAGGAGATAGCTTTTGCAGCATCATCTTATTCTATAACTCTTAGATTATGTCAACCTTTCTTCCATGATGCTTCCTAAGCATTGAGAAGGGCATGATGAAGGTGTCTCATTTAGGACTGAGCTCTCTACTATCATTCATTGTTGGTATTTTGACCAGTTCTGAGCTTCTGCATTAACCACCATTCATATTTGTGAGAAGTTTTTCCTGGGAAGGCTGTGGGCAACACTGGTCTATGGGGAGAATGTATTAGAAGGCAATTTAACATGTCTATTTTGCAAATATTAACAGTTAGTTCTATAATTCCAGTGACCTCCATAGTCACTGGCTCTTCACATGGTTTGTAGTACCATTCATGGATTCCTTCCTGTGGAGTGGGCCTCAAATCCTATCAAAGTGTAGATACTCATTTCGGATACAACCATATCACTATTATACCAATGGGCATTTTGAGTTTTTTCTAATATGTCTGTTTATAGTCTCAGAGTTTACAAGCTGGGTAAGACTGTTGATGGCTTTTCTCTCCCAGAAGCCTACATAGCACCTTCTGGCACTATGGATACTAGCACACAGGAAGGAGGATTCCAAGTTCCAGCTTGATTTCTCTGTGTTCTGTATTCAAAGTGTGTGGCTGATAGCTTCAACCTCAAATTCTAGTGGGACACCAAGAGCAATGACTGCTCCGAGACTATGCTTTTGCACACTGTAAATATTTATCACTGTAAGTATTGGTTTAAGAAAACATTGATTGGCCAGAAGCTAGGCAAACAGGAAATATAGGCAGGCAACCAGACAAGAATAATTCTGGGAAGAGAAAAAGAAGAAGCCATCCAGATGCAGAGGATGGAAGATGAGAATGCTGCACTGAGAAAAACCGCTGCATGTGGTTAAACATGGATAAGAATCATGGGTTAGTTTAAGAGAAAGAATTAGCAAGCGATAAGCCTGAACCATATTCCAAACAGTTTATAACTAGTATAAGGCTTTGTGTGATTATTTGGGACTAAATGGCTATGGGACTGGCTGGGCAGGACAGAGAATGTTCTGACTACAAATGACAGTAACTTATATTGTTTTGGGGCTCTCTAAGGCCTCTACATTAATCACTGCAAAGACATTTGTTTTGTGAAACCCACATTATCACTAGTCTATATCTATAAACACAAATATTTAGGAAGCAGTTTGACAACATGTCCATTTACAAAAGTAATACTCATAGATACACTCCTTGTGCGGTGACTTTCCGAGCTGTGTGCTTAGACAAGGTCCACAGTATTAGCATGAACTACCTCCTGTGAAGTGAATTTTGAAGGCAAACACAAAGCAGTTGGTTACTTTCAAAACAATTGTGGCATGACTGCCCTAGGAAACATATCTTAACTAGAAAACTGGTATTATAGTATGGCAAGGCTTAGAAAAACAATAGTGCCCCACACCAAGCTGCCTACACAATCACCTCTGTCACTGTGAATACTAGCCAAAAGGGAGGAAGCTTCCATTATGGTTTCTCTGTGTGCAACCAAGCTGCATGGTATCTTCAGAAATGGGGCTAATTGTACCAGATTTGGTGGGCCCATATTTTTTAGTTCAATCTACTGGTCTATATATTTTGATGAAGCAATTGAGAGAAATTGCATCCAGCATATTACTGGAAAGTAGATATGAATTCCCATCATTCTGTTGGATTTGTGACGTTTTACTGAGTTGCTGTCTAGAATGCTTCATTTTTTCCTGCACTGTTATGGATGAGGCTCTTTTTCTTCAGTCTGAAGGATTTCTTCAAGTGTTCTTTGCAGATCTGATTTGGTAGCCACAAACTTCTGTAGTCTCCAAATAACTGGCTTTAGAAGAAAAGCTTTGTCTTCAATAATTGCATACTAATTTATATTTGCATCTCAATAAATATTTAAAAATAGAGATCCTTACCTTTGTCAAAAGAAGTGTCACAGCTTCTTTTATATATGTTAATATTTAGTGAAATCTTAATAGTTCTGTTTCCAAATCAGTAATACAACACACTTTTAGGGGTTAATAACCATGATGTCAAATGCTATAGTTCTCTCTCTTTTTCCCTCCCTCCCTCCCTCTCTCTTTCTCTTTCTCTTTCTCTCTCTCTCTCTCTCTCTCTCTCTCTCTCTCTCTCTCTCTCTCTGCTGTGTGTGTGTAAAGGAGGTGTTAGGAGGAGAGGCTAATGGCAACATGGCCTCATCTATATTTCCCCTGTGGAATCAATATCTAGCAGCATTTCTCATAACCCTAAAGCTGGCAAGGAAGCCTTGAAGAAACTCCACCCATCTCAAGGCATTCTTTCTTATCCCTGGAAGGACTCTTCTCCTCTCTGACAGGGGCCCCATGGGTAGTCTCAGATGACTGAGGTGATGGAAAGATATTTACAGATGTTCTCCTTTGACCCCTATAAGCTCTTCTGAGCTATTTTCACATTTCTTCAAACAGATTTGGATGGAGGAGGGGGAAGGGATTCCATAGTCACTTTCAAGTTGTGTGTTGGATTGTCTACAAGAGATTGGAACATAGAAGGCCGATGCCATCTGTAGAGCATCTCAGTAGCTTCAGGGCTGGTGTCCAGCAGTTCTGATGTTCATGAACATTCTCCTTCAAGCATCACCACTGGAGTTTGCTAATGCACAGAATTTATGATACATTCTGGAATTCACTAAAGATATGAATTGCTTTCTGAATAATTTAGTTTTTATACTACCTACAGGCATACTAATGGCTAACTTGAAGTCAATCTGTTTTGGAAAATGCCTTTTTCTCTGTAAAATATAATTGTCAGCAGCTTGCCAGATGGGATTTAAATAGGGAAAGTAGCTCACGGGGCCAGGACAGACATGTCCCAGAAATGTGCACAGGTTTAGGAGCAGGCAGAGATGCCAAAGTACAGTTTGTACATATTCTGTTTTCTGTGAAAACACCACATAATGGTTGGGAATATTTATGTTTTATGTTTGAACTTTATGAGGCATTAGCAGAATAAGTTATCCTGGAGAAATAGTAAGTTCTCATGGAAACAGCTATAAAACACTTGTGTTCAGCTACTGTCTAATATATATAATTTCCCAGATCATTCCAGGAGTTTATTTTTTAAGAATACCTTTTGCTCTCTACTAACTATAATTTTAAATATTGATACCTTTGCTAGTGTCTTAGACTCGAAATTCAGTTCTGGGGCCCCAGTTGATTTGGATTCAACTACTGTCCATAAAGAAAGACAGGTAGGGAGGTTGGTGGTGATTTGAGAAAGGGGGACTTAAATTTCCTTTCTGGATCCATGGGATGGCAGGTTAAAGGCTATTCAATGGGTACCAGTGGCCTCCGGATCCATAGGATACAGTAGAGCAGGAGCTGAATGGAGATGCTGCATGGGACACACGGCCTTATTGGAATCAAGGATGTTGTTGCTGTTGCTCAGACAACAGTCTCCATTTGCTTTTAAGAAGTTTACACATCAGATCTGTGACTCTAAATTTAGATAAACTAAGAGAAAGAACAACTCAGAAATGGATCAGTAATAGACAAACTGTTATCTTAACGGATGAGGTTAAAGCCAGGGTCCTTCTTCAGCACCTTTTGGTGGCTAGCCAAATTGCAAATTTTCCTGAACTATTATTTTGACAAAATCTCTCTCTTGCATCTAATTTAGGCCTATTGGTATGATCATTTCCTCACATTTGTTATGCAGGAACTCTACTTTGATTAAGTATTTTTTAAAACTTAAATCAGTATCTATTTTTACTACTAGTGTTATTTAATTAATTATTAAATTTTAATAAGTTTGTATTATGAATAAACCCAAGATGTTTCTTTAGTGGGAGATATAGTCTTCCCTAAGGAAGAGTACACCAGTTGGTTATCCAATACTAAGTGATCATCCCTGAAAATACACATTCAAGTAGCATTCTACAGACTGAGCAGGCTGTATTTAGGAATATGTATGTGTATACATATATGCATGTAATAACAATTAAGGAAAAAAGAGGCCTTGGGTTTGAAGACACCAAGGAGAAGGTATATGGGAAAGTTTGGAGGGAAAAAGGGGAAGAGGAAAACATTGTAATTTAATAACAAAAGAAAGAATGAAAGAAAGAAAAAAGGAAGGAAGAAAGGAAGGAAGGAAGAAACAGGAGAAACAAGAAAAGAAAAGAAAAGAAAGGTAAGTCTCTGGCCAAGCAGGGACAGCAAGCCAGTAAGCAGTATCCATCCTCTACGGCCCCTGCTTCAGTTCCTGCCTGGGTTCATCCTTTGGCATCTCTCAGTTATGGACTACAGACTGTAATCCAAATATATACTTTTCTCCCTTTAAAAATACTTCTTTGAAAATAGATCGCGGTCTTAATTTCCTAAAAGGTGAAGTAGGATCTGGGTGAACTTCCTCCCTTAAAATAGCTGACATACAACTGATTGAGTTGGGAATAAAGGTTGGAACACAGTATTTGCTAATGTGGGGCCCTGGACTAGACTGCTAGCATTACCTCAAGGAAGCAAACAAACAAATAAACAAACAAAGCAACAACAAAAAAGGAGAAAAACTGAAAAACTAAAGTCAACCACTTCTGAGTATAGTCAGAAAAGGAAAATTATAAGTAGACTTAAAATTGTAATTCTGACAGAAACTACTGTAAGTTGAAACTAAATATAGATTTGTTTTTTTAAAAAAATAATTAATGCTTTTAGATTTATACAATACATTTTGGTAATATTTACCCTAACACCCACAAGTATAGTTAAAATATTGTTTTTGAAAATAGAGATTTGTTATATTTTAGCATTAACTATTCTGAAAAACTTAAGTCACATACTACTAAAATCTTTTAGAAGCAGATTGATTATATAAGATATAAATTTTATACTCGTAGTTCTTAGATTTTCTAAGTAATGAATTGTCTATTGAATTAAAACCATATTTGGGGACTGAGATCTATTATTTTTGCTATCATCTCCTTTAAGCTTTTTAGCCTTGTTGAAGGCCTAGGAGGCAGAAATAGATGCAGTATAAGTAGTTCAAAGGGAAAGAAAGAGTTCATATTGCCAACTTATCAGTACCACACATAGAGAGGTCTTAGGGACAGATGGGAAATTAAATTAAACATCTGAATTTTGACCAACTCAAAATTCTATGTGTTCTGGGGTAATCCCACAAGAAAAGCAGCACAAGTGCCCAATCATGCTGGCACAAGCTGCAATCCAACTTTGGAAGACATGGCAGTTTGGACAAGAATTGTCCCCATGGGCTCATATATTTGACTCTTTGGTCTTCAGTTGGTGGAACTGTTTGAGAAGGATTAGAAGGTGTGGCCTTGTTGGGGCATGGGGGTGTTCCTAGAGGCAGACCTTGACATTTCCAAAGACTTCCAGTGTGCTCCCCACTCCCCATCTCTCTGTCTCTCTTTCTCATGGTTGTAGATCAAGATGTGGGCTTTCCATTGTTCTTTGCTCCACTATCATGGACTCTAACCCTTTGAAACTGTAAGCCAAACTAAACACTTCCTTTTATAAGTTGTCTCAGTCATGGCATTTCATCAATGCAACAGAAATGTAATTAAGAGAGAAAGGCAGACTGGTAGTTCCAGTCTAGACCAGTCTACAGGATAAGACCCTACTTCAAAACAAACACATACAATAGCAGCAGGAAAAAAATCAGATGTGTTGATCTAAGTCTTGACTAGACCAACACATGTTGTTACCTATGTTACCTATGTGATGATAGATTTTTTTCAGAGCTGGTTAGAAATCTGGCACCCACACAGAACACATTACTCTGGTGTCTGTGGCTGAGAAGCAACCCAACTCACTCAGAGAGACACAATGGTGATCAGCTGACTAGGCTAAGAGACTTTTTGGCTGAAGAACTCAGGGGAAAGCACAGTGGAAATTGGTGGGCACTGGCCTGCCATGGTAAGACTTCCGCTGTGTGAAATTAATGCGAGGACTTATGATCAGTAACAGAAGACCATAATCACCTGGAAGTGTTGTCATAGCACCTAAGGTGGCCTTTCTAAGTGCCTTGAGCTTCCTTGGAAAATGGAGCTATAGGGGAGTACGAAGTTTGCCAGGAGAGCTAAGGGCTGTAAGAATAAATGTCTTTACATGTGCTAATTTTAGTCAGTTTATTGCATAATTCTTCACATTTCTAGTGCTAAAAGAAACTACAAGCACGGTTAAATGTGAGAAAATGACACAAAGGTCCCACAAAGGTAATTTTCAGTAATTGTGAACATGCTCTAAAACTGACCCTAATGAGGGAGACAAATACCAAGTACAAAGTCAGTCCACCTAGTTCCTTCTCTTCTGAAACAGAATGATCAAAGCTCGGGGAGATTGATATTAAATAGAACTCAAAATCTTTCATAATTATTGAGAATTGTAAAATGCTATCTAATGGTGTATTTGTGTTGGAGGACCTTTTACAACAATTGCCAACTGCACAAATTAGTGGTTTGGAACTGATCTTTGCTAATTCAGTGTCATCTAAATCTGTTTTAGGGACTGCTTCCCTAAGTCAGAACCTGAGAGTCCCAAGGGAGAGCTCACTCTGTTTAGGTGCTATCTGATGTACCCGAGGACACAGTGGGGCATCTGTCTGTGTAGTGAGAGCATGGACAAAGCTTCAGCCAAATGGAGCATGTCTCTAGGGTCAGCTTTAACTCCAGATGGCTTAGGATCGGTCTTAGTTTTTACTCAACAACTGTTTCCCTGTTTGTAAAATAGAAACAATCTCACCTTGTCAGATTATTATGAATCCTTGAGATGTGTGTAAATGCATGTAACTGTGTGGTAAGTATTATTAATAATTTAAGAGAAGTTATAGAACTAAGAATTATTTTGTTTAAGATAGACTCTCATAAATTTGCTCCTGCAAATTTATGGTCATTGTGTAGCCCAGGCTGGTCTCAAACTTTGGATTCATCCACCTCAGCCTACTTAGTCCAAGGATTATAGGGAGATCCCCATTTGGTAGAGTTATAATATTTATTTTGTGTGGATGGTGCATGTGTAAGTGTTAGTGTTAGACAGGATGTCTCACTGAATTGGAAGTTGGCTTTTTCGGGTAGGATGGCTGTCCAGGAAGATCTACCTATCACTGCTCTCCAGCTCTGGGATTACAGACACACATGACATTTTACAGGGGTCTTGGGGATTCAAATTCAGATCCTCATGAGTACAGAGCAAGTGCTCTTACACACTGAGCTGCATGCCCATTCTGCCAACATGTTATTTTTAATGATCTCAAATTTTAAACAGTTATCATGCAGTCCACAGGCCTGTCTTCCAAATTATATAAAACAATGGTTTTATATATATATATATATAATATATGCAAAAACTTCAAATTGTCAGATATTTATTGATCACTCATCACATGCCAGGTATAGGTTCTTATTTGAAAATATACCAGTGAATGAAACTAGAGGACAAACCTACAAGTTTAAAAATGATTCACTGAGAAACTTTGAGGTCTTCAAAATGTTTGCATTTGTTAAGGGCAGACATGCTTCTTCTGACACCTCTTCTATACCCTTTAGCCCCTCCCACTTTGAATCTCTTCTTTTCCTAGACATGAAGACAATATTCTCTCTATATTTGGCTGCTGTACAAAGAACAGCAAGGACTCACTTAGTTGAATTAAGACGGCTCCCTGGTACAGTATCGGGCAGCCCTTGGGCTGGTAGGTATATGGTTTGAGTTTGTCTCTCAAAGGTTCGTGTGTTAGAAGCTCGGTTTGCAGAGGTTAGTGAGCATTCAGAGGTGGGTCTTTATGCTGATCGGTGACATCTTCCTGGGCTCCTGTGATTTCATTGCTCTGGGTTCCTGACTAACCATGTAATCCCTGCTTCAGAGACACACCTCCCACCAGACAATGCAGCCATAGTGACTTGATCAGTACCAGCATTGTGCTTCCAAAACTGTGAATTAAATATATTTCTTTTCCTTACAAATGCTCTGCCTTAGAAATTTCATTGCAGTAAGAAAAAAAAATGGGCTAAGAAACTCTGGGACAATCCTATTTGAGGATAGCTAGAGATCTATTGCTATTAATCAGGCCGTTGGGAGCTTTCTTTCCCAAGGCCCATATGTGATCATGGCTTCCTTATCTCAGGTGTTTTAGCCAATGATGAGTGACCTTCTGTGCCCCTGGCAGAGGATGTGGGAGTTTTGCCCATTCTGATTCTGTACAGTCCTTCCTTTTACACATGAGAGTTTCCTACAAGTCAGATTTTCTCCCTTTTGATAAAGATCACTTCAGTTCCTCATGTATTTCTTGAAAACTGTTGGACCACACAATGAAGTATTAATCTCCCATCTGGCATGCTGCTGTAGCCTGAATGTTTGCATCTCTCCAAAAACAGCCATTAAAATCTCAGTTCCCAAGGTGATGCTATTGGAAGGCCCTTGTAGGTTATGAGGTTGTAGTTTTCCTGAATGATCTTTACAAAATGGCCCGAGAGATCCTTCTACCCTTTGATGGGTAACTGGGTAAAAAGTGCCTGCTACCAAGACTGATGCCCTGAAATGGATGAAAAGCAAAGAACCAACTCTTCTTTGTTGTTCTCTGACAATGTACACACACACATTCAGACACAGTGACATGCATACAAACACACACTATAGACATACAAACACACGTACACATGCACACACATAGAGACACACAAACACGTTTACATACAATAAATGAATAAAATATCTTTTTTTTAAAAAAGGTATCATCTATGAGGAAGCACATTCCTATGATTCTCTGCATCTGCTTATGTTCTGATCTACACTGCCAGACTCCAAAAATGCCTTGGCTTATGATTCCTTACAGGGACCCAAACAGACTAATGTGGATATCTCACTGCATTATTTTCAGATCTTGAATATTAGCATTAATATGATCCAGAGTTACCCTAATAGAAAGTGTGACTCACACCCACCAAAAGAAATGAAAGTGAGTTTACCTGTTTTATGTGTTCAGAACTTCCAGGCTGAGAGGGAGACCCTGCTGCACTTTATGTCTTGGCTGTAGCCAAGGCCAAAGTTGCTCAAACCTTAATTCACTTAAAGTGAAAACCATAGTTTAAAAAGAAAAAAAGAAGTTAATTTAACAACTCTTCTACCTCAGGAAAGCACAAACAGCCCAGTGAGCTTCCAGGAAGCTGTCTATGCTGGACTCCTCCGCCCCACACCCCACAAGACTTTCCTGTGAGAACATTCCAACCCAAGACCTGACTTTGGCAGCTATGGAGTTTGAAGCCCCTTCTCAAGAGGATGTGGTGGCTGTGATTTCTGGCCCAAAGAGTTCAGTCTGAAACAGATGAGGTGTTTGGGGAATCCCCAGAGAGAAAAGGAATGAACAGGCTGACTGCACACTGTCCCTCCTCAGCCCCTCACCTGACCTATGTCATCCTGTGGCGAGGAGGTGGCTTTGGCTTCAGTGTCTCACTACCTCCATCGGGTTCCAATTGTTTGTGAATTTGGAACATATTCTTACGTATGTCAGCTGCTTGTGCAACAAAATACCAGAATTCATTTCTACAGCACCTCTCTCTGAATTCTGCTGTCCCACATGGGGAAAACATTATTTGAATAGAGGCTTTAAAAACCAGAAACCAAACCAAAACAAAGCTCTATTTTTTGAGGGATAAGCCAAAATCTTATATCAAAAAAGAGAGATGAGAGAAAAACAAAAATAAACCTGTTATTAAGACATAAACTAACTACAAAAAGTTGAGCTGGAGAAACTCCAAGACTATCTAAGATAGAAGTTCAGATTATTCTGAAGTAACTAAAAGCTACTAACTATGTGTTAAGAAATTTGTATCAGGGGTATTTAGACTCTGAATTTAATGATGCTGAATTTTGCCTAAGAAAATTTATTTTCTTACTAATTATCACATTTTAAAAGTATATTTGTCCTCACAAAATCCCAGCTAGAAAAGAGAAAGAGCCACTGGTGAGGGTTTTAGATCAGTTGGGGTACCTGAGAAGGGGCTTCTGAGATGAAAGAAGAACAGGAAATTCCAATAAAAAGAAGAAGAAGGCCCAAGACTGAAGGTAGTAGACAGGGAATGGGTTCAGTTTCTGTGGTGATTTCAATGAGATTGACTCCCATAGACTCATAGATTTGAATTCTTAATCACCAGGGATGGACACTATTTGAAAGGATTAGAGGTGTGGCTTGTCAAAGGAAGTGAATCACTGGGGTGGGCTTTGGGGTTTCAAAAGCCTTTGTCAAACCCAGAGTTTCTGCTGCCTGTGGATCTGGATGTAGAACTCTCAGCTGTTTCTCCTCACCATGTCTGCCTGTTTGCTGCCATGCTTCCCATCATGCCGATAAGAAACTAAACCTCTGAAACTGTAGGTAGGTCCCAATTAAATGCCTCCTTTATAAGAGTTGCTATGGTCATGGTGTCTCTTCACAGCAATAAAACACTACCTAAGACAATTCCTAAGCACCTGTTTGTCTTGGAAAGGCCTGGTAAACAGTCTCATTGCTAAAGTACTTGCCATTATGAGGACCTGGGTTCTACAACAGAACCCACAAAAAAAAATTGGGACATGGTGGCACAGGTTTGAACTCAATTTCTGGGGAAGTAGGCATACACTCTCACACACATAGTAGAATAAACAAATAAAAGGTTACACATATACATGTAGTGCTACACATGGACTACTGAACATACACACATATGGGTTCACACACATGTGTGGGCACACATGCAGAGCATAATATACACAGAGAGGGCTACACATAAATATATAGTGTTATACAGAGTGCTAAACATACATACATACATATAAACACACACACCTCACACGAGAATACAAGCACACACAGAGTGATGTCTTGGAGTAGCATAGAGAATGTTAGCTGTTTCACTTTCTTTTCTTACCCATAAAAAGAGGATGAGGCTATTCAAAGGACTGTGTAGCTTGAATTAGACTATATAAGCTAAGTATCTGCAGTAATGTTGTTCCCTTCAGCCTATGCGTGGCACACAAACACAACCTTATTGGTGGGTATCATCCTTGCCACTGCTGCCATTGACATCAAGTGCCTTATTATTGAGAATAAAATGCATTGTTTTAAGCCCAGTATTAATCTAGAGAAGAACAAGTTTCAAAAAGTTTATGCAAATAAACAACTGAGTGAGAGTGTGTTGGACACAGCCTAGAATTCAAAAGCATCATCTCCAAAAGGAAAGATTGCAAGGATCTAGATGAAAACAATACATGGAGTTTCCTTTAAAAATGGGACCTACAAATGACCCAGTTATCCTATCTCTACAAGCTGAGTATCAGAGAGATGATCCCTGAAAAATAACAACAGAAATGAAATGGCAGGCTAACATATGTGTAATGAAGTCATAGGACAGGAAATTGGAAATATGAACAGAAAAACACTAGAAAATATAAGTGACAAAACATTGTTCAGATTCAATTAATAGAATTCCTTCTTCTAAAGAAGATAAATAGGAAAACATAACGCCAGATCTCACTGTAACCAGATATAGACAGACCTTTTTTTTTTAAAAAAACTTTATTTTATTTGCCTGGAACTGGGAACTGAAACTACATACAGTTGTGAGCTGTCATGTGGGTGCTGGGAATTGAACCCCGGTCCTCTGGGAGAGCAGTCACTGCTCTTAACCACTGAGCCATCTCTCCAGCCCCGACAGACCTTTTTAAAAATACTGGATTAACAATAAACAATACTGTATTTATTACCAGAAGCTAAAAAGGCCCAAAGACTATGAACCAACATATTTTTCATTTAATTTTCAAAGTACTTTAATTTTTTCTTTTTCTTTAGTCTTCCTTTGCTCATACAATACATTCCCTTCCTCCCATCTCCCATCTCCCACCACCCCAATATGCTTCACCATTCCCCAGATCCACAGCTCCTCAGTTTCCCTTCTGAAAAGAACAGGCTACCCAATGATATCATCTGAACATGGCATAATAAGATGCACTAACACTAGGCTGGGCTGGGTAGGGATGGAAACAGGAGGGATCAGGCTGTGGAGAGGAGTTGAGGAAGAAATTACAGGGAGAGATAACTGGGATAGGAGGGCATTTCAGGGGAGATGTGAGAAACCTAGTGTTGTAGAGACTTCCTGGAATCTATGAGGGTTACCCTAGCAAGGGCTCCTAGTAAAGGAGGATCTGGAGCTTGAACCAGCAATCTTCTGTAACTCAGCCAAGCTCCCAATGGTGGGGCTGGGACACCAACCACGCCATGAAGTACTTTATTTCTAATACAAATGTTTTATCAATTTTTGATAGTCTCATAAAATGTACTGTAACCATATTCAGCCCAAGCCCCTCCCTAACTCCTCTCAAGACAAAGAACAATAAAACCAATGGAACCCAAAGAGCAGTTGGGACTAGTCACATCTATAAGAAGAAAGATGGCTGGAGAGATGACTCGGCATTGAGAGCACTTCTATTCTTCCAGAGGACTGGAGTTTGATTTCCAGTAGCCATGTTGGCAGGCTCACAACTCCAGTTGCAGGGTGTCCGATTCCTTCCTTGGGCTTCCATGAACACCCACACATATGTGCGTATACCTACACACAGACACAAATACGCCCATAATGTTATAAAAATATTTCTTTAAAAAGAGGAATTATTATGATTGTTTTTGTGGTTTGTTTGTTTTGTTTTGTTTTGAGACAGCATTGTACTATGTAGCCCTGGATAGCCTGAAACTTACTATGTAAACCAGGCTGGTCTTGAACTCATAAAGATCTTTTTGCCTCTGCCTCAAGATTGCTAGGGTTTCCATCATCATGCCTGGCTCCATTGTTATTATTTTAATATAAATACACTGAATATAAGCAGTATAATGATCATTAATTGTCAAAAGTTATCAAATCAACTTAAGTAAAATACTGAAGTTTTACATTCAAAAATTAATAAAAAGTCAACATACAGTGTAATGTTAACAAGGCCTTGACAAACTTTAATAACTAAATTTGTATGCAGTATTGGTATTACATGTGTTTGAGCTTAGTTCTTAAGCAACAAATACAAAAATCTGTTACATAAAATTCAAATCTCAGTTTTGTAAACAGCTACATGTTTTCTCTAATGTCATCCTCAAAAGGTTTAGAATTACTCTAAGTAAACTTTATACTCCTAATATGCCAACTTAGGCATTTACAAACTATATTCATGATGCTTGAGAGCTGGCTTAGTGGTTAAGAGCACTAGATGCATTTCCAGAGGCCCTGAATCCTGTTCCTAATGCCTGCATTGGGTGGCTCAGAACTGTGTCTAATTCCTTATTTATAGGGTCAGCCAATGAAACTCACTTCTGAAGTTCCACTGTTTGCTATATTTAATGCTCGATTAAAAACATGTATTGTATACAGTATATACTATATAAAACAATTTAGTTCCAAATTTCAAATGTAGACATTGGGTTTTAATTAGATGGAATGTGTGAATCTGCAGCGGTGACCTTGGTTTGGGGTCAGGTGTTGAGGTTGCCTCTATGCTCAGGGTCCTGCTATTTCCCCTTGGGGAGGGGGAAGATGTCACAGAGAGCAGTGACACAGTCTCTGGGGAGAAGTTGAAACAAGCAAGTCCAGTTATGGAGGAGAGAACTTTAAATACTCTTTCTCCCAGACCCTCCTCCCGGGCAGGGGAAAGGGCTTTGATCTGCTCGTGTCTGAGGCTGCAGCAGTCGTTGCTCACTGGTCTAGGTCACCTTGTATCTGGACTTCACCCTTGTCAAGCCCCTACACAGACTCAGGTTGGCTTATGTGGAGATGCTTAGGAGCAGATGTTCTGGTTATCACCAGTTTGTACTGGCCGAAATCAGGCTGGTCTCCAGGCCCTTAGACCCTCTAGAGCCCATACATTCTACATGAATCATAATTTACAGTGCCAGTGTTGCTTACAGAAGTGTGTTTGTAGTGTCTCCTGTGATTCTTATCCCAGCTCCTAGACATGGATTCTGAATAAGCATCAAGGTTCTTGTTATTTTTCTTTTACTTATAGAAACATTTTTTTATTTCTCCTCCCAGATTCAGTATTGGTGAGATGATAGGTACAGGCCTCTGGTGCATATTTAAACACTGTGCACCTTTTGTCATTCTGTTCCCATTGACGGAAAATAATGCCAAGAAGACCTCAGGAATTGTCCCCATGCTTACCTGTATATGTGACAAACAGTTTTGGTTCATACAACCTAGACAGGGTGGAGTAGTGGGAAAAAACTCCAAGTGTAGGGGTTTTCCTGTAAAACAGTGGTTCTCAACCTGTGGGCTGAGATAGAGGGGTCACATCAAATAATGAGATATCCTGCATATCCGATATTTATATTAATAACTAATGTAAATTATTATAAGTAGAAAAATTACAGTTATGAAGTAATGACAAAATAATGTTATGGTTGTAGATCACCACATGAGTAACTATACTAAAGGGCTCAGTATTAGGAAGATTGAGACCACTGCCTAAAGTATACAATGAGAGAGGTTGTCTCCCGTGCTTTGGTAGAAAACGCACAGTGATGTGTCATGTAAAGTTTTTACCAGTGTCTTCACAGTTACAGTATGTTCTAAAAGCTGCCAGTGTTTGGATTACTGCTCTTATGACTGATGAACACAGATAATATTTTAGTTCTAGTTTTTAGTTCTTTCAGATTCTTAGCCTGGGACCAGTCATGTGTGTCAATACAGGAGTTTTGTATGGACACACAGCTAAGAGAATCTTCACACACTGAGCTGGTAACCAAGGCCTTTTGATTGCAAACTTGTCAAATGTAGATGTGTTCTCTGCACAGTACACAGGAAAATGTATTGTCTGTTGATTTTTCTACATCAATGGTATCTTAAACCCTAATACTTTAGATATTGGACTAAGTGCTATATATGGTTTGTTGGTTTTGCACATGAGAAGACACACACACACACACACACACACACTACCAAGTCCACATGAGGGTTTACTTAAGAGAGTTCTCAGGTGGGTACAGGAGCAGAGAAGCAGGAGAAGAGGAGAGACAGACTGTGACATGTCATCTCTTTTTAAGAGAAGGGGTGTGCATGGGTTTACGTAGCCACTTTTAGGGATGTGCCTCCATACCAGATGCATCCTGCCCAGAGCCATGTTGACTTCACCACGTGGAGTGCCAGGAGTACTTACGTCTCAACATTTCATTTATTATGAAAAGAAAACCAGGTTTATGTAGGGGGGTAGGGGGGAAATGATTTGGGGCAACGGATCTCAAGGCTGCATCAAGTTGTCTTAAGGGTGAAGTTTGTCCTTTCAGGGAACTGTATTTTTGACGTTTGGTCTGTTGGATTTTGCAAATCATTTTCTGCAGTCTGGATGAGCCTAAGCCATGGAATGATAAATTTCGATTTTCTGGAGCTTGAAAAGAAAACTATGCGTTAGTAAGAGAACCTTGAGAAGTGATAATATAGTGAGTGTACTCAGCTAGGTCTGGGGATGGAAAAAGGTTAAAATGGCTTTTGGTTCCTTTCTTTTGGTCCTGGGGAGGGGGTGGGGAAAATGGTCTGCTTTACCTGTATTGACTCTGAAAATGGCTCTTGGGTTTTTCATTTTCTAGAAGCAGCAGCTGGAGGGTTAGTCTGAGAGGGAAGTGGGGGAGGGGCCAGCCAAAATACCTCAGAGCCTTCTGTTTGTCACCATCTTGACTTTGGGTCTGGGAAGCAGGCTGGAATGGAAAACTCAGAGACGGGGGATTTTAGAGAAATGTGTCTAGTGACACAAGGATTTTGAATGTTTTACACTTGGTGATCCACCTGGGAGACTGGAAGACTGAAACTGACAGGTTTTAGCAGATAGCAAGGTGAGTAGAGACGGCTAAAGCAACTGGCGGAGTCTGGATTCAGGTGAAATGTGACTAAAAGTTTAAAAAAATCTCTTTTTTATTAGGGGTACGGGGCAGGTTGGCTTGACCAAAAATGAGTGAGTGATAGGTAATGTCTCTGAAAACATAATTAGTTGGCAATGTCTGATGAGGATGGAATCATTTACTTCTCACCCTGACAATGGAGAGGCCAGAAAGAGAGGTGAGATCCCAAAGCTCCTGCAGGACTGAGTATGTGGCTTTCAGTGTCTACGAGGAGATGGACTGCCCTGATACCATTATGACTACTCAAGGCTCCCTCTTTGCAATGAGGGTGGTCTGCTTAGGGAAGCCTTGGCAGCGCCAATTGCCCACAGCCAGGCCTTAGACGATCAGTTGGGAGTGGTCTCTGTGTAATGTCTCCTTGCAACGTGGGGCTTGGGGACACTCACTTAGACCAGCATTCCCTTGATGGTGCTCTGGACAAGGCCTGAACCGCCTCTATGAGGCTAGGCAAGAGCAAGACAGTAGCTGGCCAAACAGCTTTGTCAGCATGAGATATCTTTTGGTGTATTTTTTCAATCTTTCCTGTGATACACTTTAAAAGCCAACTTTTGCCTGTGGAGTCTGCCTGAGGGCCCTCTCAAGATCTAAGTTTTAGCTCTGACGTCAGGGTTAAAAAAAAAAAAAAAAAACAGATCATGCACTCAGGGATCTAGTGTACTGTGAGAGTTCATCTGTGAGGCATTTAAAAACCTGATGAACGTTATCTGCATGAGTTCTGGCCTTTTCCCAAGCTTGCCTTTACTCTCTAGCCTAATTTTTTAACCTGAGAAAGTTTTGATAGAGGAAACAAGGTGTAAACTTTTATTATCTTATCTATGGCAGCCACTTTTCGCAGAGGGAGAACTGGATTAGGATCTTTAGAGTGCGAGAACAAGCGACTGGTGGGGTAAATGTAGCTCTACCAGGTTTGGAGCTCTCGGAAAGGAAAAGGAAGAGTTGCAGACGAGCACTGAGATTTGAAATGTGCAGGTTCCAGAGAGGATCTGGTCGTGTGGCTAGAAACAGAAGAACAGAAAGCCAGAGGGGAAAGTTTAGAGTTGAGATATGAAAAGAAATAGAAAAACTCTTAAGAACAGAGAGCTGGAAGAGAAGGTTTAGAACTGGGATATGGAAAGACATAGGGTTAAGATCAACAAGCTAGGAGAAAAGGTTTAGAGCTGAGATATGAAAAAAGATAGAAAAAGACAAGAAAAAACCCTTTCTATCTGCCCGTGTGCTTACAAAAGGTAGCTCCCATAAAATATCCTGGTTGGTGAGCCATTAGGCGGCTATTTTGAGTAATGTAAGGGGTAATTAGGCCATTTCTTTGTGCAAAAAACAGATAAGCTTGGTGATGTCTAGATAAGGCAAAAGGCTAAGCAGCTTTAGAGTCTCCAGCACCCATCCTAAAGATGGGGATGGAGGAATATCTTTCACTGACTTATTCCCCATTATTGAGACCTAAGGCAGTCAGGGATGCCAAGCCTGGGTCGTCACCTGGTTAAACTATCCTGTAGGAAACAGGGACCACACTGGATGAGTTCGTCAACTGCCAGTGTAGCCCACTTAGATAATGCCCAAAATTTTGCAAAAGCCCATAAGCTCTTGTCAAAATAAAGGGGAAGCTCCAGGGAGGTATACCCCACTAACAACTGGTGCCACGAACCCATTGGCATCAGCACCATGTTTCTGCCAGCGGAAAAAACACCCACAGAAGATGCCCGTGAAATACCCTGTGGGCAAGTCCATGAAGGAACTTGATGGGGAAGGGGAGCCAGGAGTGCGTGTTTGTCTGGGAACTTACCAATCAAATCAGGTGGTGTTCGAAAATATTGTAGAGGCGGGACAGTAAAAGGTGACCTTGTAGTGAGCCCCGGATCAGGTTCTCTTAGCTTATGTGCACCTAAACTCAGGAGAGAGCCTATCTGAGTCTCGGCACCAATGTTGGTTTTGTGCGTGAGAAGAGACACACACACACACACACTCACACTACCAAGACCACACAAGGGTTTATTTAAGAGAGTTCCCAGGCGAGTACAGGAGGAGAGACAGATCAGGACATGGTGTCTCTTTTTAAGAGAAGGGGTGTGCATGGGTTTACGTAGCCACGTTTATGGGCATGCCTCCATATGTGTCTAGGGAGGTGTTGACTTCATGACGTGGAGTGCCAGGAATACTTACATGATTGACAATAGTTTGCATTGATTTTAGTTTTTTAACAAGGCTACAAAAATTTTAAAATTATATATATAGTTCCCTGTTGTATTAAAAACAATGCTTGCTTCTTCTGTTAACAACACTATTGCAGGATGCTCTGTACTACAGAACAGCTTTCTTATTTGCTTAGACTACCAAGAAGTTCTGAAAAATTGAAGAGCCTTTAGAAGTGTCCATTGAGGAACTTATATATAGGGATGGACACAGCATTCAATAAATAAGATGTTTACCGTGACTTCATCATTGACCTTTCACAGCTTCCATCTTTCTGAGAGCTCAACAGTACACACTGAACTCCAGCAATGCTCCCTGGAACAGTAGGTCCCAGCTAAAGTATGGTAGCAGCAGAGCCAGGGGCATCAGCCTGGATCTATGGAAGCAATGGATGATACCAGGAGATGTGGGAACTCAGTGGTGTGCTTCTGGGTGTTATAGAAAATGGAAGCTCCTGTGAGGACTCTGGGGATGCTTGCTGTTTCTTAAAATTTCTGGGAAAGGATAGGCTTCTCTACCCTGTCTCATCCACTGCTGTGGTTTCAAGGGACTGAAGAGTAATTTATCTGAGGGCCATCTGCCAAGTGTTCACAGTGTCTAAAAGGTTTCCACCAGAGTAGTCCATCTTCTTTCTCCCATTCTTTATTTCTGATCCTCTTGATTCTAAATAGACTCTGACGGACAATTTGGCTGCTCAACTCCTTCCTGGCCACAGCCTATGTTAGCGCCTCCAAAGAAAACCTGAGCTGACAACAGTGGAATTTATGAGGACCAGTAAGAAATGAGGAACACAGAGAGATGCTTGCATAGAGCTGACCCAAGAAATGCTGCGATCTCCATTTCTAGGCCAAATTGTACAAATAATTGGATCTGGCCACCTCAATAGCAAAGCTCAAATGTATCAATGTAATTTGTAGAAAAGTAGTTGGTCCTGGAAATGTATGGTTTGAAAAGTGCCTTGGGAGTTCTGTACCCCTCATACCAACTCAACTCAGTGCTCTCAATTGTTTCTAAGGACCACCCCCTGTTACAGTTGGGTGGGATCTGAGGGTTCTACCCTAGGGAACCAGCTACATCTTGAGCTTAAGAAAAAAACTTTCAGAGATTTTCTTGTATGATTTTCCTTCAGATGTTTTATTTATAAAATACAGAGTTGATTCAGGCTGAGTAACGCTTTCCAGATCTTAAAAGGCATCCAACCCTGCTATGCTTGCTGGCATTGCTTTCCCTGGAGTGGAGATGTGGGTATTGTCTCCAGCGACAGGCAGAGCTTCATGGAGGTTTGGGTTTCACTGGTGGAATGTGGTGCCCTCAGGGGTCAAAAGGAACTGATCATAGAGGCTGATACGCTTCCTCAATCAGACTCACTTGCTCCAGAGCTCCGCTGGGTAAGCTCCAGAGAGCCCCCTGCACACGTGATTGGTAACATGCTTTCTCAGACCTAAAGGCCCAAAGAAACAGACATCTGTACATCAAATTCCCATTTGATTCTTATTAAAAGTAGTGTGTGTGTGTGTGTGTGTGTGTGTGTGTTGCATATACATGGTCAGTCCCTCAGTTAATAATATTTTGACCTGTGTAATTTTTCAATCTTTTTTTTTGTTTTTTTTTCCTTCTTTATTTTGTATTTAACAAAAAAAAAACAGTAACATGAATTTAAAATGAGGAAAAGTTAACAATAACTATGAAGAGGATAAGAATCATAAGCATGGCTTATCAAGGATGGTAATGCAAATAAGGTTGCTACACATATATTTACTATGTGTTCAGCTTTCCCTCTGAAATTTTTTTTCCCATCCCTGTATATCCTTATTCAAGGTCCCTTCCCCCTCCCACCAATAATTTTTCAATCTTATATTGCAAAACAGCTTTCCACGTAAGGAATAACATTTAATTAAGTACTTGAATTATTTAGTACTTGACTAGAAAATATTTTTGTGTTTGATAACTTTGCCAAAATATAGGTTAATGCAAAGGTTATGAACATAGTATAAGTAAAATCAGTAATCTAGGATGCTTAGTGGGATAATAGATCCTGTTTATTGAGTGTATTTTTAACTTGCAATGTTTTTGAGTTATGTTTATCAAGTCGTAATTCTACCATAAATTGAGAAATATAAACATATATTTACATGCATGTTACAGATATGTATTTGCAAACATATGTACACATATATGTGAATGCACACAGAATATACATATATAACATGCATAGATACACACACACATACATGTACATACATACAATGTTCAACACATTGACCATGGTTGAGACACACTGAGTTTCATACCCTAGAACCTTATGACATCATTGCTTAGCTTTGAGAACTAGCTACTGAAGATAACTTCTGGCTGCACTGAGATGGAGATATTGTCATGATGACATGAAAATCCACTTATAGGAAGCATTTTCTCTCAAGTAATAGGCAGAGTCTTTGTTGATCTGGGTCTCTGTAGGTTTGAGTAAAGCAGCCAAAGTCAAGGTTCCTCATCTTAGGTACCTTTCTGACCCTTAAATTAAAGTAGCCCCAGACACATTTTTTATTAAAACATGCTATGCAGACATTCAAAGGCTATCCCTTAAAGTAGCCTTCCCTAGTGTAGATGGAACAGTCACAAAGAAAAGCCCACCCCCTCCATCATTTACCTCAGTTATGAGCCTTAATTCACCTAAAACACTGGCTCAGACAAAGTATTAGTAAGAACAGAAAAATTGCTTTAAGGAAGTGGTGAAGAGTTCAAATGTGTGGCATTGGGGAAAAAAAGCCCCTGTAATGATGTTTAAATAAGCTAGAGTTTGTTGTGTGACAGGGCCCACTCTAGAGACATTGCCTCCACCAGCCCAGGAGGCAGGCACTGACAGACACTGATGTTGCACAGGGTGACATGTCCTCTCTGATTTTCTGAGTTCCATCAGGAAAAAGTGTCCCTGCACAGAGGGCCATTTCTTCCTGCAGCTTTTATTTGTTTGCCTAGCCTTCCCAGGGGTCCTAGGAAAAACAGTTGTTATATCGAAAGAGAAATAACAGAAGAAATAAGTTCAAATATTCCACATGACAACTGTTTATGGCAGAATATTAGTTTATGATTTCCTAATCCTGTGAACCAGGTGAATGGTGCGTGCTCTGAAGTCAGTTGGGGATGAGGTGGAACAAGCTGTGGACCAGCATGCTTAGAATGTGACATTTATAGCACAGGACAATCAGGATCTCAACCCTGCTTCAGCGTGGAACTATCTCCCTTCTTTGGCAGTTTACTTGCTCTTCTGAGCATTTAGAGAAAAGAAATGTAAAAGGAGAGAGGAGTCTGTGTTGATACATACACGTCTGTCTGAATTGATCTCTGATGACAGGGTATGAAATCATCTGAAAATGTATGCATTTGGCCTGTTGGGTTACTTCTTTCCTTCTATGTCTGACTCAGTTTCACCTCCAGATGGAAAAGCTTCCCCTTATTGCTGCCTCTGGCAGCCATTTGCTAATCACAGCCCATTTCCAGGACTCCCTAGTGCTAGGACGAGGCCATGTGAGTAGATAGAGACAAGGAAGCATGAGGAAGGATGAGGGCATCATACCTGAGGCAGTATGAGGTCTCAGAGCGCCACCTCACTTCTCCCGGCCCGCAAGCTGCAAGCTTCAGAACCACACTTTCCAGACAGTATCACTTTGCAAACAAGTAGGTCATCAGGTCCACATGCTGTTTTGTGAAAGCGCAAAATCCCTCAGTTGTGCTGAGGCAGGAGCGTTCTGGGGTTAGTTTCTCACAGCACAGCTGAATACTACTTGACTAACGCTGTTCTCTAGATTTACACAAAAGCAAACAAGACATAAACTATGAGACGACAGTGGAGAAGGGTCCTGCCAGCGCCACTGTAGTGGTGACTAGACCTGCCGGTCCTTCACTTTCCAGACATCCAATACAAGTGTGTTTGCTGTACTTAGGGGTCAGCATCCTACATTTGTCAAGGTAAGTGAATGACAAGACCATAACTAATTTCCACCTGATCCTAAGATTATAAACAATGAAGTAAGACCTAGGCAGTGCAACCCCAGTGGAGTTCCCACCCACTCAGCAGGTAGGGTGCCCTTGAGTCTCAGCTCTAGGGCTCTGACAGCCCTTGTTCTGCACTGAGTGAAGCAACATTAGAACACATTCAGTTGGAGAGCATGGATGCCTCAACTGAATTCCAGGAGCTAGAAGGAAATTGAAGAAAGCAAATTGGTATATAAACTTCACATCGTTCTTTGGGAGATCCCAGTAGTGTGTTTTTTGAAGAGATAAAAAAAGATGGTTCTAAAACTCACATGGAAAGGCAGTGGCCCTAGAGGAGCCATAACAAAAGACTAAAATGAGCCAGAAGACTAAAGAACAGTTTAGTAGTTAAGAGAGTGGGTTTGGCAGCTGAGTAAATGCAAGTATCAACGGGATAGAAGAGAGAGTTCAGAAATAACATGTTAATAACAAAATCAATAATCGCAGTTGATTTCTAATTTTAAGATGGAGTCTCCCACTCTGTAAGCAAGTGGTAAAATGAGGAACCAGACTTACAGTCCTATCGTTTATATAGATTAAAATGAATCTTGCATGTACACCAAGAGAGTAAGCTGTGAAGATTTTAGGGAGAGAAAACTTAAAGAAGATCCTCTGGACCTAAGGCTTGAGTGAGAGGTTCTAGGCTTACCACGGGCAGTATAAGCCAGCAAAGGAAAACATGACCAAGTCTCCTCCATGGAAATGTTGTTATTAATTCCGTGGAGGACCATTTCTGCTCCCGAGGCTGTGTGAGCGACCTAGTCTGGGTGTCCTTCGTCTCTCTGCCCTTGGGGAAGTGTGGAGCTGTATCTCAGGTGGTTGTAGTTTACAGATGGCTAACGATGCTGAACCTAATTCTGTGTTTGTCTCCTCTGTAGCTCGTTTACTGAAGTATGTGTTCCTGTCTGTTGTTTATCTCGTGATTATACGTTTCAGTATGGAGTTCTGGGAATTCTTTATGCACTAGGAAACAGGCTGTCATCAAATAGCCAGTTTGAAAACTTCCCCCACTCTATGGCTTATCTTTTTATCCTCTTCATAGTCTGCTGTTGAACAGGAAAATGTGTGATATTCCCATGCCCATGTATAACATGTATGAAGTATGTGGTAGGTTATTTTTAACTATCAGCCTCTGATACACGTAGCTGTATAGCGCAGTTTGTGAATTCTTTAAATATTAGCAGTGACCCTATAATTGCATCCTAGCATTTTAACCTCATGGTTACGTATGAGCCTACACATAAATTTTGTGGCAGTTTTGCTTATATAAGCTAAAATAAAATGATCATATGTATTTTATGAGGTGAATTTAACAATGATATATCTACATCACAAAATACCTACTCAGAAATAAAAAGTCACAAATTAGAAATGTGTGAAGTCTCCTTAAAAAGCTAAAATTAGGCCTATTGTATCATTATGTCTTACATCTGAGTATATATCCAAAGGTATGCAAAAACGTTATTGATGTACCAAAGAGACACCTGCATGCCAGTGTTTATTGAAGCGCTATCTACAAATATGGCACAGTATGGTGCCAAACTAGGTGACCATGAATAGGTGAATGAGGAAAATGTGTTATGAATGCACAGGGTATCACTAAGCCATATAAAGAATTATAGTCTGTGATTATAGAAATGGATGGAAGATATGCTATTACATCAAAAAAAAGTCAGAAATTGACAAATTCTGACTGTTCTTTCTCTTGTGAATGCTATCAGAACATTTCTCTGAATCTACAATAGTGCTCATGAGAGGCTGGGATTGAGGAGGAGGAGGACTGTGGGAGGCGGAGCCTGGAGACTAGGAGAAGAGCTCCTCCCTAAGCCACAGTAAGCTGGGCCTGACCAGAATGCTGTGTGCAGTGGCAAGCAGTGTGCATTGGTCTGCAATGTAGCCAAGCCAAGAACCCACATGCTGACCTGGAGAGAGCTTTGCCCGTGACAACAGGGCCCATGGGTCTTAGTCACAGGGGTATCAATGCCCAGGCAGCATGGCACATGAGCCCTTGCCTCTGAAATCAGTTGCTTGGCTTCTGCTTCTAGATTTGCTAGTTACAGTGAAGCGAGTTTTGGCAATTCCTCGGATTCTTGGTGTCTTTGATGACACAGTCCACATGACATTAATATCTATGTTTATGATTATGACACAGCACACAATCCTCTAACGAAAGGGCTTAGAGTGCCAGGTACTGTATACGCACTTATTATTTAGCGTTTATTTATTATATGGTGTCTTAGTCCTGGAGACCTTTTAGCTTGTTTTAAGAGCACCACTGTCCTCGGGGAAGGGGAGCACTCTCCTACCAATCCTGCCAATCACCCTGGGGAATGCAGGCTTCAATCACACTTGTATGCAAACACCTGGAAGCTGCTGGTGTAGGGCCAGTGTGGACAGGTAGAGCTTTCAAGTGTCAGCCAGGCTTCTCTTTTAGCCTGTTTTTATGGGTTTGAATATGAGCCAAGCCCCTTAGCTTCCTTCCCCAGGCTTTGGAAGTGAGACACCATAAAGAGCCGTGACCCCAGGGTGCACTGAGTCACAAGAGCCAGGAAAGGCATCTCACACACCCTTTGAATTTTTTTTCCAGAAACACATTTCCCCTGCCATTGGCTTTGTCTTCTGGAAGAAGGATTAGAAGAAAAAAAAATCTTGCAAAACTCTCTCTGTATCTTTTTGAAGTGGGAAAAATAGAACCAGCTGAGCACAATCAACTCACAGAGGTGCCATAAATACCCACCACGTTGTAAAAGCGCAAATCTCTCTGATATGGCAAAGAAGAGGTGAGAGGTACAATGGGAATATGCTGGCCCACTGACCCCAGGATAAACGCTTCTCAGAATTGCTTTGTACTCCTGTCTGTCAGACTTTAGGGGCCAGTCTGAGGCCTGGAAAGAAAGCCTTACACAAACACTCTCAAGGGTCTGTGCCCAGGATCTGATCCATGTGCTTTCCCCCTACACAACCCCACTCCTCCTGCCCCCTCACCCCCCATACTAGCTCAACAGTGGAGCCCAACACAAAGGACTGAGACTCCATCTAGTATAGGCACACAGTGGGTGGTGGTCCCTTCCGGGTTTGCACAGCAGGGTGTCAGGAAGAGTCACAAACCCCAGGCTGAACTTGGAAGCCTTCCTGCAGAGGAATTGACTAAGGTGGAAACCACAGAGGCAGTCAGAAAGGGGACCCCCCCCCCAGCAATGGGACCTTTGTTCTAAGTGACCATGTCAAGTGACACCTGACATGGATGTGGTTCTGAGTAGCCGAATTCAGAGGCTCTGGCTTGGTAGCTTCTCTTAAAACAGTTGGAGTAAGAGGTGGATGCAGTGATCACTCTTAATAGCAGCTGGTGTTCAAAAGTGTGAAAGTCATCTCCTTTCCCCAATCTCCAAACACAAATATGAAAGGTTACTTTGAATTGGCACCTGCCCTCTCTATTCCCACTAGTGTCCAAAGATATCGTCACAGTCAGTCATTGCTTGCTTTATCCATCCGAGCCCTGGCGAAGCGAAGCCTTTGGACCGCCACCCCTACCCCCAGTGCATTCTTCTAGCAGCAAATTGAAGCTGGAAAGCAAGATGCCATTTTTATGTCTATACTAACGTATGGGCCCAGGATAACTGTGCTGTAGCATCAGATGCACGTGAGTCACTACTGTCTGGGAAAGGAAACTGAAGATAATCTGCAAAAGGGTAATAAACGCTGAATCCCTGTCACACTAGCAAGCCAGATATGGGTCACAGCCGCAGCATTATGATTTGTCCAACAGCCAAAAGAATGCATCTGAGACAGTTAAAAGACCAGGACTTGTTTTCCATTTAATCTTAGAAACATAGGATCTGTTTAAATTGTGTTTGTGCAGCGTGTGCAGAAACTTCGTTTTTCTGGATGCAGGTCAATAGAGACTTGCTCCGTCAACAGAATTTCTGTAGGATGGCTCACCCTAGACATCCCACAAGGCAGGCCCCATTAATGCCACCAGTTCACAGTCTACTGAGTCAGCAGCCAAGACACTGGGGCTTCAGGTGCCAGCTCCACACTTGTCCTTTCAGCATTTCTGGAAGCATCTGGAAATTAGTTCCATAAGCTCAAACTCCAGTACCCCACCCCCAATCCTATCAGGATGCTCTGAGTGCCTTAGTGCTCAGTTTTCCTTCCCTAGGCAGGAAGTAGTTCTAGCCTGGGGTGAAAATTCTGCCTGTTAGAGCTTAGCCTTTCCTGGGGCCCAACAGTATTCTGACCTCTCTCACCAGAGTCCTACCTCCTGCTCTATCTGGTATGATGATTCCCTCCCAGGAACACTTGTGTTGCCAGAAAGTACCAAGTTGCTAATGTCTGACCTAAAATGGAATGCTGATGTGGAAGAGCAGAATGCTGTGGTCCACATTCAGGAATTGTGCTAAGAAGTGTGACCTCTCTCCCATGTTTGGCTACATTTCTTGTTGCTATAACATGATACCTGCTGTGTGACTTACAAAGGGAAATGTATTTATTACGGTGTTGGATGGTAGGGAGCTAAAGGTTGCAGGCCGCTTGTGGGGAGGATATTCTTGCTAGCAGGTGTTTCCTAAGGATTCTGGATTACCAATGAGACAGAATATACCAGAGGGAACTTGCTTGCATACAAAGCTACTTGCTCACTAACCAGTTAATCCACATGTGCATCAATCACTCCCCCTAAATCCTATTTCCAAATACTGTTGACAGTTCCAACGAATGAGGCCTGGGGGACACAACAGACTGTAGCAGAGACTTGAGCTAATGGTATGATCTCAGGTGAAGGTTGGGATGAGCTTCCTCTAAAGATTCTTTCACCTCACAGAAACAGTTGTTGTCCTGAAGTGGACAAGGCACTGCCCTACCCAGCAGAGCCCACTGAGATGATGCCCTTTTGCCCCCACATGTAAACAGCTTTCCAATCACATCAATCTGGTGTGTTAAGGCTTAGAAATGTCTGTTATCTTGTAGTCAATTAACAGAATGCTGAGCGGAAGAAGTTTAATTCCATTTTAAAAACTCACCAGTTAATGGAAATTTAGCTGGCAAAAAGTTGAGAAATGAATCAATGTCATCTCTAGTAAATTGTGCTAAGAACAATAAGAGAAACAGTTACTTGAGAAAGTCACCTAAAGCATCATAGGCACAGGAATGGTCCTGCCTTTCCCTCATCTACAACTTCCTGTGGGAGAGCCTCTACTCTGGGAACTCGGCTGCAAATGTGTTTGGCTGCAAAGGCAGAAGCTCCCATTCTTTCCTGTTCATCAAAGCTCCTATTCTTTCCTGTTCGTCCTGTGCAGCTCCAGTTTCACCAAGGAAGGGGCAGACTGGGAACTGGTCTCATCCTGTTTCTCCATCCAGCTCTCAAACAGAGCAGGAACTTTACCCAAGCCATGCCAGTTGTCCTTGCCCCAGCTTGCTCAGGGGGCCATCATTTTATTCCAGATGTGTCCATCATCAAAGGCAGTGAGGACCAGCCCTTAGCAGGATATCCTATGGCAAAAAGCAAACTGGTGTTTGTTTCCACAGCTCCGGGAATACAGCAGGGCTCTGCATAGCAGAAGAGGTAGGCTGTAAGGACTGAGAGTCTTCAAGTCTGCTTAGGGACCAATTGATCATACATAAGGGTGCCGTTAAAGCAATGTTGGGGAGAACCCAAACATTGACATAGCAGTAAGCTGCATTGGTTTGGAAGACTGACCTGGACCAGCCTGATGGATGAAGTCATGTCCATTCTTGGAAGTCTAGGACACAGTGCACATCCCAAACAGAGGCTTGCTCAGCAAGAGCTGCACAAAGTCCCTGGGTGACTTTGAAATAATTTTGCGAATTCCCTGAATGACAGAAGTAACTCCTTCATTAAACAAATATCTATGGCAAAATGTGAAAACCCAATTGATCAAGTCACAAAAGCAAAAATTTTGACCACTAAGTGGTGCTGTATGAATTGTGACTGTAATGAAAGAAACTCAGAGCCAGATATCGGGGAAGGCTAAAATATCTGAGAAAGGAAGCACCACACTCAAATCTCACCCAGCTATCTTCCAGCTTCCTCAGCTTTGCTCCTGATCACTTCTAATTGCTGCTGTTTTCCGAAGCCTGCTTAAATAACCTCTTTGCACAGCTGTATCCTATCCAGGTTAAGATTAAAGGCATGAACCACTCTATTTGGTAGTCAGCCTTGAACTTACAGAAACACAGAAAGATCTCTGTCTCTGGAATTATGAGATTAAAGGCGTAGGTCACCACTCCCAGCTTTTTCTGTGCTGGCATTAATGGTGTGTGCCTTTGAAGCCCAGCTGTTTGGCCTAGTACTCACAGAGATCAAGAACTTTCAGAGATATGTGAGTTACCACTACTCTATTATCCCTGGAACTCCCGGAGCTACCTCTGCCTAGTTTGGCTGTGGGTTGATCTCTTCATATTCCAGGTTTTATTAAATATGTAACATATCACCACATATCCCCTTTTGTATCAAAAATAAAAAAGAAAGTTATAACTAACATTAGAAAAATCATATACAATTAGGTACAATAATTATATACAATGTATACAGATAACAATTACACGAGAAATGTCCAGTTTGTTAACAATTGACAAATTCAAAGAAAACATTCTATTATTTAGCCTATTTTGGTGAATCCAAAGGATTGTACCTAATCTACTTGTATCTAACTTGTATTAATAACTAAAACCTATATTTCAATGTCTCTTAAACTTATATGATATAACTTCTAACTGAGTTTTTTTCTAAAACTGTCACTAGAAGACTATAACTATTAACTATCTCATCTTCAAATCCCTCAGAGACCCAAGAAGGAAATAATACTAAGTAAATAGCACAGGCAAGCAAGTAACTTCCACAAAATGTAAGAAATGAAACAGCTAGCTGCCTGGATAGTCACTCAAGTTTCTTCCGTATTGTTGAAGCATCCATCTTCTGCCTAAAGGCCTAGCATGTCTGACAGACTGCTTTGTAAAGAAGAATATTCTCAAAGACATTCCTACTTTGTCTTGGCAAAATTTGGCAATTCCTTTTTCTGTGTGTCTCCTGCTTGTCCGTTTTGAACATCATATTGTCAGTAGTCAAGGTAAGATACTTTCTTGCCCAGTGGCTAACTTTTGTCACAAAGAAGGTCAACTCATATGGAGGAGTTTCTTTGATATCCACAATCTTCTCTGAAGTGGATTGGTGCTGCCAGGAGCAGATGTTCCATTGTCAGAAAAATAAAAACTTATGTTTTAAAAGTATCTTAAATGCCATATTCTATGGATCTCTGAAGTATTTGAAAAAGACCTGTTAATCTAAAATATATGTGATCTTGAAAGCATATCTAATATAAGTTTGATTGTAATGTCTACCTACTTGCATTTCTTCTATCCTAAATATCTAATAAGACTATAAGTTTGATTGTAATGTCTAACTACTAACTTGCATTTCTTTATATCCTAAATATCTGAAATGACTATAAGTTTGCTTGTAATGTCTATCTACTAACTTGCATTTCTTTATATCTTAATTAGCTGGTAATAATGACTTCCATGGACTAGTAATTTGTATTATATTGTTACATAAATTCTATAAGTATAATACTTTAAACAAGCATAGAGATAAATGTATAGTAACAAAATTAATCTCAACTTTATATCAATATACACAATTTGTATACAATATACAAAAAACCTAATCGAAGGTAAAATATTTAAACCAGTAATTCCTTTTTAAAAGTAGATTCAATAATCTACCTTTATATCTGATCATATCTGCCAGGAGCCAAGGGCCAATGCGCTCTCTGTCTTACGCTACACCAGGAATTCAGGCCTTCAGGCAAGGCTTAAGTTAGGCTTCCTTTTACTACTCATTAAGCTTTTTTCCAGGCAACAAACAGGTATCTCTTTTCCGGTTAGACTCCCAGAAAACAGGTGGCTTCTTTCCGGTTAGGCAATTGATAGATAGATTTCCATAGTAACACATCCTTTTTTAGCAGAATACCTTTTAACGGGAATTTCCCCATCCTATGTGTTTCCCACCCTTAAATCCCTATTTAACTGCTGGCCAAATAATAAAGTTTCAGAACTTGATCAGAAATTTTGACTTTCTCTCAATTCTTCATGTTTCTTGACCCCCCCATTTGTTTTGCCCCCTTTCTTCAGGTCCACAATGAAGCCCCTCTGCTGGCTGGGGCACATATCTGTATCTCCTTTCTTCTTTCTTTCTTTCTTTCTTTCTTTCTTTCTTTCTTTCTTTCTTTCTTTCTTTAAAACAAGAACCCTGAATCTAATCTCTCTTGTTTAGCTTTTTTCTAACCATAATCAGTAAGATTTTTTAACCAATTACCCTAAACAATGACAATCATCCATAACCCATTAAAAGACCAAAATCACCCACCCCAACTCTTGGAAATGTAGGTGCCATATTCTTAAATTTACTTTCTGCTGTCTGGGGGTAACAGCATCTTTGGGAGATCCTGAAAAAAGAAGCTTTGTCAAGTCCTAAAATAAGTAGCAGTATTATTTGCTATCCAGTCTTTGCATAACAGGAAAGTGCACAGCTTGTCTCAAGTCCTGGCTAGAGTAGTCTGTGAAGCTGGTTCATCTCAGCTAGTCACCTTGAAATTGTCCTGAGCAGTTTGTAGTCCAAATCTGATCTTTGCTTGGTGTTTGTCAACCTGGTAGCTTTGCCATAGTTCATGTGAAATCATTGTTGTAGGGGTCTATCTTGCTTTTGGATACTTCCAGTTTTCAATTATGCATTGTCATGGATCACTGCAGAAAACTGATACAAAATTAAAACCAAAACAATGTACAGAAAGCTAAATATATAAATATTTATTCAAAATAGAATTAGTAACAATAGGTAACCATTAATAACAATTATTTTTAATTGTAGCTATTGGTAAAAATTATTTCTAGTTATTCTTCAGTCCCAGTAGGTGGTTCTTCTAATATGATACAGAGATTTTGCATTTTCCTTTAACAAGAAAGCTTGGGTTTAAAGAAGGACAATGCCACACTCCAACTGTAAAGCCAGCTTTAAATTATAAGTAAACTTGGACTTCAACTTTTCTTATAAATAAAGATATACAAAAGTTAAAAAAAGATTTTACCATGTAGAATATATTCTTTTATTCTATTGGACCTGAAAAGGTCCAATATTCTTTTGCTTCTAAATTTTTCTAGATAGCCTCACTTCTGTTGTAGATGTATAGATGTCCAAGTTCTTTTAACTTCATGAAGTTGGGTATTTCTTGTTTTCTGTAAGACAAAAACAAAAACCTGCCAACACTTTGTTTTTTTTTTTTTTTTTTTTTTTTTTACAACTTAAAGAATTGTAATATGGGTAGATGAGCCATCAATTCTTATTTTCATCAAGTTTCTCCATTTCAAATAGAGTCTTTATTAATTTTGATGGTATCAATAACTTTATTTCACCTGTGGAAACAAAAGCAAAACCCTTTCCCAATGTAGCACATTAGCTTGGCTTCCATTCTGAGGTCAGTACATCTTTTAAATAGACAGGCTTATTTAGCTCAGCTGTGTTTTTTTTTATAGTCTAATGCTTTTTAGCAGCTGTTGTTCCTTTCTCATTAGCTGTCCCAACCAGCGGGACGAGAGAAATGGGTAGCTACGACCTAAAGAGGAGAAATGAGAAGGGCAAGAGACACGAAGACAACCAGCAAGACAGTATTCTGCTCAAGCAGGGTAATTTTCTTTTTCTCAGGGGTTTATAACGTGAAGAGGAAGGGAGGCTGGGAGGGCCGAGGGTCACGTAGGAAAGCGTTGAGGAATCTCTTCAGGTTGTTTGCACAGATGTTCTGACAGGGAGATAAAGCAATTCCTTGATGCCCAGGGTATCTCACGTAGTTTCTGGTAAATGGCTAACTGTCATAAAAGGAAACAGAGGCCTATAAACATGGCTAACTTATAAACTAAAATAGCTAAGCTAATATGGCTTGACTTCTCCAGGGGGAGGAGTGGAGACCTATAAACTTAAAATGACTAAAAAATGGCTAAGCTAATATGACCATACTAAAGCCCATACAGACTTTGGCTCATGTCAATTAGCATTGAGAAAATTTAAAGTTAATAAGGCTATATATGGCATTTATGGAAAGTCTTACATCTCCCAGCAGCATATAGGAAAGCTGCAGACTCAGGGTGAGGACTAGATTTGACTCTGGTTCATATCACCTGCAGCTGCTACAGACCCAGTCGTCTAACCAGTTCTGAACTAGGGTAAGGCCTATTTGTGTCTAGGGGGTTCCATATCTTCCTATGGCTTCTGAATGGATTTGAAAACCAAGAATAGGGCCTGATTTGACTCCAGTAAGGTCCACACAGCAGCTGGGAAGATTTGCACAGCTCCTAGCAGAGTTAGAAGTAACTGCAGGCCCATGGTAAAGAGGAGCTAAGGCTGGATCAGGTCCACAGGCCTGTGGAGAATCCAGCAATCACAGAAAAAGCTGCAGAACCAGGCAAAAGGCTGAAGCTGACATAGGACAATATTTGATCATCATAAAAAGCCTCCAAATAGAACTTGTAGCCCTAAAATTCACAGTCTCAGAAGGAAAGGACACCTCAACTCTGCAAGGACTGAACAGAGCCTATACCACCAAGGGAAGGGAAAAAAAGATAATGAGACTTTTTAAAACTACAAAAAGAAAGAAAGGAAGAAAGAAAGAAAAAAAGAAAAAGAAACCACTCAAGTTTAAGGTATGCTGAAAATTAGGAATGTGGGACTCATACATAGTAGGAAAATGGATAACAGAAATTCTTCTTGGAGGGAATAAGTGCTGGTCTTTGGCACACTGATATCAATGCAGCTATTATATGTAAAAACAAAGAGGAACACTCAGGATAAACAAAGGGTAGTATGACAAATATCTTATTAAAACATGCAAGTATCAACAAAGCAGGAGTATGAAGAAAAGAAGCAAATAGAAATGGAAAGCAAATTACTAAGAAGAGAATTTTACTATGGGACACTCATCAGTAACTTGAAATGGCTCAACCCAGAACAGCTAAATTAGAAGATAAAGATTAGGCAATCTAGAGACTACAGAAAAAAGAACTGAAAAGAAAAGAATTAAAGAAATACTATTGCGTTCCCCCAAATTGAGTTAAGAATATTCAGAAAGGAAAGGAGGAGGAGGAGGAG